>PVKN010003907.1:0-35357 GCA_004027915.1 Capromys pilorides | reverse complement strand
CTAGTTCTCCTTTCCATTTGAACATCTTCTTCCTATTATATTTTTTGGTCCTCATTTACACTTTTAGTTTCTCACACCAGAGAAACCATTTAATTTTTATTTTATTTTATTTGCAGAACCGCGGATTGAACTCAGGCCCTTGCACTTTCCAGGCAAGTGCTGATTCTACTGAGCTATCTCCCCCGCCTAAGACTGTGTAATATTTAAACATGCCTCCAATTTATTTCACCTAAGTGTGTGGTCTCAAGGTGCATCCGTTTATCTAGAAAAGTCTAAAGTTTATTCTTTCCATGAGAGAGTACTACTCCTCTGTAAAAAACCCACAACTTTATCCATTGATTGCTTGATGAGCATATGGGCCATTTCCAAGATTTAGCCATTATAAACTGTACTGCTATATATGAGTGTGCATATGTCTCTGTGGTATGACGTTTTTTAATTTTGGGGGGAAAATAGCAAGAAAGGGAATAGCTGGGTCAAAAGGAACCTCTATCTATTTATGTATGTATGTATGTATGTATGTATGTATGTATGTATGTATGTATGTATTATGGCTGGCTTAGCCTGCCCTGGGGCTGGGGCTGGCACAGCATGTGGTGCCGGGGATCGAACCTCAATCCTTTCAGTTCCTAAGTTTTCCTAAGCAGGTGCTTTAGACCGCTGAACCATCTCGCCGGCCCTCTAGTTTGGTTTTTGCGGAATCTCCACACTAATTTCCATAGTGGTTGCACCAGCCTACACTCCTACCAACAGTGGAGAAGGGGTCCTTCTTTACCATAGTCTCACCAGCCTTTGTTATTTTTTTTTACTTTAACTTTATTAATTTCACCAAGAAAGAAATAGCAGTGAGGCAGTTTCGGAACATGTCAGTAGGACAGCTACAATAATCAATACAGTGCATATTGTTGTCTTCATAGTAGTTGTTCAGAGTACAAGATGCAGACATAAGTTTTCTAAAGACTATTGTACAGATATTTCTTCTAATTGAACTAAGAGAAAGTAGTTGTATATATAGTCTAATATTCCACAATAGTAGTAGGTTATCATCAGAACTGGCAATGTTGGAAGCTGTTGGCTTGAGCATTTTACAGCTCAACATAATAACCTGTCTTTACTTTTTATGCTTCATGGTTAAACTTTTCTGCTCGGTAGGTAAGGCCAAGTTAAAGCAACACCTATATAAAAAAACATGTAACTTTTGTATCTAACAAGGTCAATCAAATTCCCTCAGGATTTACCTTGAAACCATATGTAGCATTTTGTAGAACTTTTCTCAGTATCAACCATCTGGATGAGTCATCCCATTGCTTGACCAGTTTGCTCTCTGTGAAAGCCTGAGAGAATGTTTTCCCTTTAAGTGACTCACCTTAGGTACACTGTACATCATTGATCCCTTGCCTCTGTGGCTCCATGATCTCCTTGAACAGAAAATTTGGGATACCATGGAGTTATAGGATGTTACAGTACAGGTTCTCTTGTGTCCTGAGTCCTCACTGACCTTGAAGGCCTAGGGCCAAAATATTGGCTATTGTAGCCCTTCTTTTTCTCTAATTGTTTGATCTGCCTACTTAAGTTGTTAACCCTCCAGAAGAGAAGCTTAGTGATACTGTGACTCTACAACATAGGTACTTGAGCTTAACACCACTGTCTTTATTTTCTTGATGATAGCCATTCTTTCTGGGGTGAGATGGTATCTCAGCATTGTTTTAGTTTGCACCTCTCGAATCACCAGTGGTGCTGAACATTATTTAATATATTTATTTGCCATTTCTGCTTCTTTATTTGAGAGTATCTGGTCATTTCAGATAACCTTATTCGGATTGGGTCTTTAAATTTGGGGCATCTGAATTTTTCTGAGTTCTTTATATATTCTAGATATTAATCCTTTGAGGAACAGCTGAAACAGCAGGTATTTCCCTCTCATCTTCCTGAGTGATACAAAAATTGCTTTAAAAATCTGTCTGTCTGTCTGTCTGTCTGTCTATCTATCTGGTACAGGATCTCGCTATGCAGCTTGGACTCTTCATGATCCTCTTGTCTCAGTTTCCACAGGCATGTGCCACCATGTCCAGTTTCAGTGGTCAGCATGGTGCATCTGGGGATTGGGGGTGGGGGGGATTAGCATGAGTTACCAGGATCAATCTAGGGTCCTTGCACTTACCAGGCAGACACTTAAACCACCGAACTATCTCCCCAACTTGGGGAGATACTTTTTACCAAATAGCCATACATTCCCTCTTAACTTTCCTAGTACCTTGTATTTCTGGCCAGAAATTTCCTTAAAGAAGCCAGCCCTATTTTCTGTCCATTAAAAGTGCATTTTACATAAAACAATGGGGGAAAACAGGATGTTACTAGAGTAGAAAAGTACATTTCCTAGTATTTTTTCTTGTTTTAGTAACAGTTCTCAGAATGTATAGCTGGTCGAATGCGTAATGAAATCATACATCTCTGCTGTCTGTCTTGTGCTCTGTAATGGAAAGAATGTCCTGGATAGGAATCTGTATGGGGGGGGCACTAACCCCCCCATACAGGTTAGTGAGTGTCTAACCTCTGAACGTTCATCTCTGGCTTTGTGGAATTTGCATAGTGCCCATACAACATGGGTTTATGTGAAGATAAAATGAGGGTGAAGGTAACATGCAATAGAGCTGGCTTATGTGAAGCTCAAAAGTTCTTTACTCTTGTCAGTTTGTGTCCGGTGAACTTTACACTTAGATTATAAATACAAAACCAACAGCTAATCTGCTCTGCTCTTACACACTCTGGAGGGCATGTTTTCCTGCAGATGCTAATCATACTGATTTTCCTGTCGGTGACTCATCTAACACAGGTGTTCCTTTCGATCCTCATCTTTGTGGTCAGTGCAGAATTTACACACCTGTCAAATGACTGAAGTGCAGGATGGTATTTTCTTTTTACTGTCCAGAGTGCCATATGGTGCTATTTCATTGTGAAAAGGTGTCGGTGGTCCTGTGGGTTTAGAGTTTCCTTATCTTCAATCTTAGGAAAAACAGTAGGATGGAGGATGTGGTGGATTAACTGATGATCAATTTGTAACACCCAACTGAACTCAATCATCGTGATTCTGGGTGCCCATCTGAGGATAGTTGCCAATGGCATAAAAGAAAAACTGGAGGGGAAGATGGTGTGCTGCTGATTCTCCTGGAGAATGCTGTCCCTGCTTCTCCTGATGCGAACTCGGCTGTTGTCATCACTGGAGCAGCTTGAGTCCTTGTCTGTGAGGATGGTTATGGCTCTTTTTCAGGAAGCTCTGGTTCTTACCTTGAGCATCACTTACTGTGCTCGCAGTCTGCTGGCACAGATTTTTGATCCCACTGGCGCAGACTTTCTAGCTTCCACTAGTGACCTTTGGGCATTCTCCCTGTAGATCCTTGATACAGACTTGCGTTAGACATTGTCATGGACTCTAGGCCTTTAGCTGGACTATACAGGATCATGCTGTGAGATCCAGGCCCTCAGCTTAATTTTTGGACAGACATCCTGAACTCTTCTGTATTTGACTCTTTTGGTGAATATTATAAAATAATTCTATAAATTATGTTTTCTGTATTAAATCTATTCCCTTGTAAATTCTGGCTACCACCTAGGAGTCCTAACTTTGCTTTCAGATCCCTGTAATAAAATCCTACAATTCCATTAATGGCATATGAAAACAAAATTCTACCTGTGTGATTTGAAAGAGGTTTCACATAACCTCTCCTTTACAGTGGGATAACCCCTTGAAGCTGATGGCTGAGATAACCATTTTACTATGTGTGGTGAAGAAACTGAAACCCAGAAAGGCAGTCTGTAAATTTATTTGATAATCATTTATTGAATGTGCACGGCAAACCAGAAATATCAGGCATGTAAAAGTAGATATTAAAAAAGCTGCATCTTCTTTCCTGGCTGGGAGATGAGGGGGATAAGTCAATAAAGATTAGCCATGTATGGCATAAAATGCTGAGATCAAAGGAATAGGTGAGTGCAAGAATTAGGGTATAGTCTGGCTTCTTGGATAAGGTCTCATTTGTGGTTCCAAGCCCCTATGGCACAGAAGAAACTAGAGGGACATATTCAGCCACTTTGTACATTGTAGACTAGTAAGGAGCTTAAATTGAGAAATGTATGAGTGGTTCCAGATAAGAAGTTCTATCAGCTTTAATGTTCTAAGGTAGGGGTGTGGAGAAGAAGAGATGGCTTCCGGAGATACTAGGAGGTAGTGATATTAGCAGGCTTTGAATATAGTAAACTTAGGTTCTAAGACTCTTTTTAAAGCCCAGAGCAGCAAGCTATAATGAATAAACAGAGCCATTTAAGAACTCCCATACAGCCCCTTTGCTGACAGCTGGCCAGTCTCTGACTTTTGACTATTTCTCCTCTGCGTTTTTGGTGCAGTGCTTTAGGTCACCTGTGGTCAGTGGTACCATTTGTCCTATCCATGGAAAATGAGGCTACATTTTCTAATTGAATCAAATAGGGCATGACAGGAGTTCATGGAAAATAGGCAAATCCTTGTGCCATGAAGAGTCAAGGGCCCTTTCCAAGCCAACTGCATCATGTCCAACATGAATTATCCTCGTGTGTCTACAATATTTGTCTTCCAACTGTCACAAAAGCCAAAAGCCTCTCATCCTTATGAAATGCTAAAAAGTAATACCCAGTGCTTCCCAGTCTAATAGTTTTGGGCTAGCTAATGAACTTTGTAACTTTTTTCTATTAGGCAGAAACATTTCCAACCAGGCTGAGAAAGCTCATCTCAAGTTTCTGCTTGATTCATTTCAAAACCACCATGAAAATTGGGACATTTTCTTTGTACCACAGTGAGTTAGTCATGGAAATTCTGTCTTAATCATAGCAACCATAGCCATAGTCATGGGGAGTGTGTTCTGAGCCACTAAAAATTATGTGATAGTATTGAAGAGTTTGTCCCCTTTACTGCTAGGAAGCAGAGTATGTTGCAGTTTGCAGTCTGTGAGAGTATCCCAGGCGACCTGAGTTTCCCTTTTCAGTGAGCGACCTCATCCTTGGTGCATCTTTTTCTTTATGGTACTTTCATTTTGTTATTGTTTCAAAAGAAGTGCTGTTTACAAGCTAATACCATAGAACATTAAAATTGACTGAAATGTGCATGAAAAGGCAAAGAGTGGCTCTCCCTGAGGGACTGTGACCCTCTTATTCCTCTTGAATGACAGATATGATGCAGTCTTCTCAGTCACGGAAATGCTTGCTAAATGTGGCCAGGCTCCAATGTACATAGGTTTCAGATTTTTAGTGCATACTTTAGCCAGTAAAGTGAAATGGGCCAGCCAGGCTTTCTGCCTTGCAGCTGCTACTTCATATCCTGCTAGGAGCCAGTAAGCAACAATAATGAAGCAATAATGGTTGTTTCAGATAGTTTCTTCGTTTGTTCCTTTGTTCCTTTGTTGACGGCACATCAAACATTGTTTTCCCAGGAATGTGCTAGACTTTGAGAACACAAACTAAGTTCCTATCCTCTTGGGGCTCACAGCCTACATGCAGGTGATAGGCACCATGCCTCTGAGTCATTGTGAAGCACAAGTCATGACAGACTGCCACCTCATCTGTTGTCAAACCCCAAGGTCTCAGGTGCACTTAATTATATCAGCGTTCTGAGGAGAGAGGGTGGGGAGTGAAGATGGTATCCTCCCTAGAGTTGTGCAAAAATTTCCTAGTGTGAACTTGGCCATCCGTGGGTACTAGTGTCAAGCGTATTCCAACGTGGGCCTGAGCTTATTCCATTTGCTCTCTTACTTTGGCACCTGTCTCCCATTTTTTTAAAAAAATTATTTGGTACAGTGTCTCACAATGCAGATCAGATTCAATGGTCTTCCTGTTTTCAGCCTCCCCACAGCTGGGATTACAGGTGCACTCCAAGTCTCAGTCACTGGCTCATGGGTGCGAGCAGGGGCCACAGCATGTGGTGCCCTTTCTCCCATTCTGTTGTGCATATGCTAGGTTGCCTCTCTGTTTACCTCATCCCTTCAGCTGCAGGGTGACCTGCCACCAGTTTTCCGAGCCTTTAGCCATTACTTTTGTCAAGCACTACAGCATCTCTTCTCCCTCTGCCCCCAATTAAGGTGTTGTCCATCTCAGCTCTGGGAGCTGCCAGCCAAGACTCTTGGCAATAGCCAGTTTGTTAGAATTTTTAATAGCTTTCTTTTTCACTTCCTCCCTTAGCTGTCTTCTCAGCGTCTGCTTCTCAGTTTTGTGTTTTCTCCGTTCCTCTAGGTTTTCTTTGTCTTTTGTTGTGCCCTCTTCAAACAGCTCCACCATCCACCAGCAAAGCACCCTGTCTTGGGCCTTATTCCCTTTTTCCAGAGCTATTGGGAATATGCATGGATAGTCTGCTAAACTCAGTATATGTAGAGTGCCTGGAAGGGTACTTGTGCAGCTGTTTTCTACAGTAGCAGAGAACAGGAGAGGTGTTAGCTTTCTATCGCTATATTTGCTTTTCTCTTATTTCTCATACAAAATACCTGACACCTCAAGTTAAAGAAGGAATGGCTCGTGTAGCTCACAGTTTGTAGAGGTTTCAGCTTATAATCAGCTATCTCCAAGGCAGAATGGCACAGGGGAATAACAGTTCATGACAGCAGAAATAGCAAAAGCATTGAAAGTGAGACAAACCTCTTTCAGTCCTTTATATTGTAGCCAGTCTACTGGGATCAGGGCAGTACCAATCCAATCAGTGGACTGACCCAGAAGTCACCTGCTCTTAATCCCAGTACCCTTTACAGCATTACACCATCAATCAATCACACACTCTAGATTCACCCACCTCCAAAAAAATTCCTATGACCACATGAGGCTTTGAGGGGACATCTGGACACAAACAGTAACAATTACTATGACAAAATATCTGATATAAGTGAATTAAAGAAGGGTTTATTTTAGCTCTGTTTCAAGAGATTTCTGTTTGTGGTTGGCTGGATACTTTGCTGTAGGCCTGTGATGAGGGAGAATTTCACAGGAGAGTATGTGTAGTAGAGAAAAACTGCTCAACTCATAGCAAGGAGGAATAGGTTAGAGACCCTGACCAACTCACCCCTAAAAGGGACTAGAGACCAAATATAATCTACAGTGGCACACCCCCAGTAGTCCAGTTCCTCCAAATAGGCCCCACCTCCTCAGAGCCCATTTGGTTGTGCATTCATCAGTTGGTGAGGTTAGCACCTTCATAATCTAATCACATCTGTGGGCCCCACCTGTGAACATATAAGCCTTTTGGGTGATATTGTACATCTAAAGCATGACAAAGTAGGAGTTATTTGGACATTAATTATCCAATAGGGGATTGAGGAAATAAATGATAAATCACAGTGCCATAGAAGATTATACACAATTAAAATATTTATGAAGATTTGGAGACATGGCATACAAAGTTCAGTGAAATAGGCTGTATATGATATTAAATATAATATGTTACGGGGAACCACTCAGACTGCTTCAAAGTTCAGAGGAGCCTAAGGACACCTGAGAACATGACTGCTTGTCTACCACAAGTGCATAGTGGGATACAGTTATGTAACTATGACTTAGCAAAGGTAAGCACACATGCACTGGTTAAAACACTATGTAAGAATGTAAATATGAGACAACAGCCTACATAAGAATTATACAGTAAAGATGCAGGTGGCTATTGCCCTCTTGTGCTATGCATTGAGCATGTGTTACTTTTGGAATTGGAAACAATGATTTAAGAAGATTAGCAGAGGGAACATTAATGACAGGTAATAGCTTTATCGCATTAGTCCTGGTGCGTAATGTAGAATTTACACTTCACACAAGATGGAGTTGGTAGAGGTGGCCCCTAGGGTGGAGTCTGTAAGGGAGCCATTTAGGGAAATAAGATTCTTTACAGAGAAGGCTTCTGAGAGGGCAGTGCAGGCAGCTGACTCTCACAGTGTACATCCCAGCAGTGAGGATCTTTGCCTTCCCATGGCCCAGGATCTTCTTTTAACCTTGCTGAGCCACCTGGAGCCCAGAGCCCACTGATTAATTTCAGAGCACCACTGATGTTTTTCTGTATGTCCTCTTTGTATGTGGCTAACCTTTGATTATACTTGCCTTGCCCTAATATGAATTAATAGAGTAATTATTCATTTACCAGGTGCCAGAGTGATGTCACTTACTATAATCCCAGATATAATTTAATGACTTCTCTTGACCAATAACTTCTGGTTGTTTTTTTTTTTTTTTTTTTTTTGGCAGGACTGGGGTTCCGAACTCACGACCTTGCACTTGCCAGGCAGGCACTTGTGTCACTGAGCTGTCTCCCCGGCCCCCTTCTGGTTGGTTTTACATAGTCCACTAAAGGAGATAGTTTGCAAATGAAAGGTGTCTATACCTTAATAGAATAAAGCTGTCACATAACCAGAACATAAGTTGTATAACCATCAGCAAAAACTTCTCCCCAAATTGGAGGGAACATAATTTTAGCTTTTTTGTTTTGATTTGGCATATTTGACGTTATAAAAGGATACTTTCAGCTACAAATGCAGATATCTGATTAAAAATTGTCTAAAATAACCGGTATTTGTTAATTTCACATAACAAAAGGTCTAATACTCATTCCAGGGTTGGTGGAAAATTTAATGGGGTTGACAGTCATTCAAGGTATATTATCTCCATTTCTTCTTCTCTATTACCCTCAAAATTTCTAAAACTATACCTTCCCTCCTGTCCTTCTTGGTCTTGAGATGGCTGCCATGGCACCAAGTACCCCATACTTATAGAATGGCTTTGCAAGCTGGAAGAATGCCAGTAATACAGAAGGTCTTTTCTTCCCTCCTCTTCTACGCCGCAGGCTCTTAATAGACTTATATCTCCGTGATCTAAATTGGGCTACATAGCTGCCTCTGGACTAGTCACAAACAGGGGTGGCACACATCATCCTGAAATAAAGCTAGAGGGCTGTTAGAAGGGAAAATGGTGAATGTTTTGGGGAAGCATTTTCTGTTATGGCATTTAAAATACTCTTTACTTGTCAGAAATAGTGTTGCCCTAGCCACAAGCCATAATGGTACTCAGGATTGGCCATTCTGCCAACTATTCCTTCAAGCAGCCCCACACGTCCATACTTGGTTTATAAATCCACAGAACTTAATATAACCAGGTAGCTCGTTGGCCTGGACATTCACTGAAGAAGGTAACAAAAATAATCATGGAAGAGGCATTTCTCCTTCAGACATGTGAATGATTTTCTGGTCTTCTGTGCATTGGTGTAAGCTGTGTAAGGATAGGACCCATGTCTGTATCTGCTGTGGTGCTGGTACGCCTTCATTATCTTGCATTCTGTGTGTCGTGAATGAACAAGTTGATGACAAAAAGAAGTTCATGTCTCCATTGAATGAAACTCTGGAAGATAGTAAGTCTCAGCTCTGTGAGTTATCTGGAGAAATAGAAGTTTTTTTCCTTTCTCTAGGGAGTTTACAGTCTGACATTAAGGTGATAGCAAATGACCAGACCATTGCACATAAGACGAGGAGAACCTTGCTCTCTCCACCAGCATGCTCTTGCCATAGTTGTTGTAACTTGTGATGACTGCCTTTTGTGTTAAGACATCAAGAATGTTTTATCTATTAAGGTGTGCCTGGATTCATAGAAAAAAAAAAAGAGTATTCCTCCTTTAATCCTTTTTCTGTAGCTTTTTAAAGATTTATGGATATAGTGGTAGAAAGGAAAAAGAAAAATCATATTTCTCTCTCCTGTGTACTAGCTTGTTAAGAATGGAAGCAAATGATTATTTCATTCATTTTGGGCCATCTTTACTGAATGACCAAAAGATGTAAATGGCTTTTGTAAAAAATAAAGCATAATTCAGATACAGAGGATGATTATTAAGAAAACAAGGTGCTTATGACATGAAAACCTTTCTCCTAATTTTGCTCTGAAATTTATTGTGTCTTTTTGTTTTAGATCTAGAAGGTTTTGACTCTGTGGTATCATCTACTGAGAAACTCAGTCACCCAACCACAAGCAGGCCAAAAGCTACGGGGAGGCGGCCTCCATCCCAGTCGCTCACATCTGTAAGTGTCTGCTCATCAAATCTCCTGATTTCTCTACAGCTGAAAGAGGACAGATTGAAATTGTAGCCAAGAATCCTTCTGCAAGTGGCCAACTGGAGACACTCCAGGAGAGGGAGGCCGAGAGACACAGCCAACTGACTGTGGTTTGAGAGTCTTCCTAAACAGCAGTGTTTCCTTCTCTTTGATTTTTGTGTTTCTGGCAGCAGGATGGCACTCCCTCCTCCCGTCCTCTCTTTCCTTCTAGACTGACTCTTATTTGAACCTGAAATGAAATTGGTAAGAAAAAAAAGTCATGTTTTATGGTAGGAAAAGGAGAGCAACGATAGTTTGGTGGATAAACAACACAAAGCTTTACTAAATAATCATCTTCCCCTGAAAGGTTCCAGGCAGGGGCCTTTATCTCCCTGCATCCCATCCCAGCTGACAGTGTGGAGCATTGGCTCTTTATCTCATCTTCACTGGCTCACATTAGGGAGCAGCAGGTGTGGGTTCCAGGGAAACACTCTTGCCATCTTCAAGGACTACCACCAGCACCTCGGCTAGATCCATATTCATTACTCAAAGGAAATGGTATCCCAATTGAAGGGATAAGGAAGAATCCTAGCCCGCTCTGTACATATCAGTACAAGCAGATAAAATAGCGTCAGGCTCAGCCAAAATGGAGACAATTGCTCCTCTTTCAAGGAGAGTCACCTAGTTGGTCCTCCACACAGGATGGTGTTTATAAACTTATGAATAGCTGATCATGTAGAAGAGACCAATCAAAATGTTTGTGATAATCCATAGAATTTTTTTGGGGGGGAGTGATTTTAACAAACTTGTTACTGCAAACCCATCACACATTTATTGTGCCAGATTTGAACATCACAGTACATAAAGAAGTAGGTTACCTGTAATTGTACTCTCACAGCAAAGAATGTTAACTTCTTGCTGTATATCTAGCTTTTTAAAAATTTCATTTTGTATATAAAAGTCATTTCTTCAAAAGTGGGATCACATAATAATACAGATTGTTTTGGAATTTACTTCTCATACTTACAGTGTAATTGTTAACCATTCTTCCAGAACAGTGCATGTAATGCCTGCCTACTAATGTGTGAATACCAGTATATGAGTATGAGAGTTTTTTCCTAGCCATTGTACTATTATTGAATATTTATGTTGTTTTGAGTTCTTCATTATAAATAATGCTCAAGTGAATGTCACCGTAGAAAAATATGATGTTGCTCCAAAATTAGTCACTTAGGTAATACTTTCGGAAAATGCATGCTTTGCTTTTGCCGTAGGTTGGATGTGTCCCCTTGACAAAGGTTAAATTTGCTTTCCACAAGCAACATTTGCGTCTTCATACATTTGTGCATTTTACATATCACCTGTATATCTATTTGGTATGTTGCCTTGTCCTGACTGCTCTAAGGCCTTATGAGCTTCATCCAGCTACATCAGAGAATTAAATTTTTGCAGGTTTCCCAGGACACTTTCTCTTTTCACCTCATCACTAATCCCACCTAAGTTGTCACTGCTCAAAAGAAAAAGAATGCCACTTCCTTTGAGCCTCTTCTCTTAGAGTCTCTTGAGTCTGCAAGTATGATTTGAATCATCTTGTTTTTTCTCTTCATATGAAACAAATCTCTTTGTGATGACACCTTTGAGAGAAAGACTTCAAAAAGTGGCTTCCTTTTTCAGTCTTCTGTAGAGTCTGTGACAACACTTCTTTTTTTCCACTTGTCCTTTCTGTCTGCTTCTCACCCCAACATATAACAACCTATTTCATTGATTCTTAGCATCTCGACAGTTTGATTTCTTAATTGTACCTCCTACATCTTCTCTGTACATTCCTTGCCATTTTTGTTTTCCTTCCAAATTCTTCCCAACTTTTTAAGGTTTAGAGAGCCTTGCAGCTTCCAATAATAAAATGCAGAGGTTCAAATTAGCATTGCTCCCTTTGTATACATAGCCTATGTGTAGGACTTTGTATTTGGGAGATCAAGTAAAAGCATCTCATCTTCACCCTGATTTTAGGCTATATGGTTATTCATTCACTCAACAAATATTTGAAGACACTTATCACCTGTGAACTGAATACTTTCTTGTACTGTGCCAGATACTAAAGATACAGCTGGAAATGAGTAATAATAGTACACAGGCAATACCTGCAAGAAGTTTATGGCACAAGACTTGAAGTTTGGCATTTTTATAAGGAGTTTTTTTGGGGGTAGGGGCAGCCTTATAACAGTAAGATACACTTGTGTTGAATGAAGTATAATGACCCTGTTCTCATCACTTTATTTCCATGTGCCCCCATTTGGATGTGTACACTGAATTCCTATTTACTCTTCTTGCAGTTAGTACCAGAGATTTTTTAACAACAAAATAAGGTTAATGGATGAGGACATAATTCCTGAAAGGCTACTGGGAAGAATGATTGAGGAAATAAGCCAATCCTGATGCTTCTGCTTAGGACCATTCACCTTAATTGACGCTATTTATGTTTATAGGATAGAAAAAGGACGCTTTGATTGGCAGCTCATATGTAGGAGGAAATGGGCTTTTGGAATAAAGTCACCAAATGAAAGGACCTAGCACTGACTGGTGGTTAAGCAGTTAAGCCTAGATTGATAACAAGGCTTAGTTGGGGCAGGTATTATTTTAGGTGATTGATTTTTCAGGTCAAATAAAGATTCATAAATAAGACCACTTATAAAGCCAAAATTGTTTTTTTAAAAATCCCTAAAATATATTAGGCATCTGCCTTAGTAAGTAAACACAAGAAAATAAACAATATTTGTGGGTATAATTTTTCTATAATGACATCAAATGGTGATTCTAAAAAGGACTATTTTTCTGCCACCAGAGTTGAAGGCAGAGGGATGAGGCTGAATATAAGCTCACTAGAAGATACCTCTGGAAGATTCCTTGTTATAGAGACACTTTCATTTGCTTTACTATAAAATAGAGATATTCTAGTGCAGGATTCATTTCTGGCCAAGTCAGTTCTGGTGAATTGGTTCCCATTCATTCAGCTATTTTATCTTCACAGTGAGGGAGAAAAGACAGGGATAATCATCCCATATTTTACCTAAAGGTAAATATATTTTATGTCAAAACATATGGGAAAATGTGTCATCCCGTATTTTACCATTTTTAAATATATTTAGCGAACACAGTCTCCAAAATGGATGTTGGCTACAGCAGTAACTAGGGCAGAGATTTTGCAGCAGGTACCAAAGAAAAGATGAACTCATTGCACTAGTAGGCAGGGCTGCACTTTCAAACTTAGGAAAGTCTCCCCTGTGGTCCATGGACCTAGTGGTCCCTTGCCTCTAGAAATCATCTTCAGACAAGTCTTTTAGGGCACTTCAGCATGCAGAAGAATTTGTGATCCTGGAAAGAGGGGAATGAAGGAGCACAGGAGGAAAGGCAGCTGCCTATAGACTATGTGTTCTTCCCACCAGACTACCAGCCCTTGAAGGGCGGGGACCATGTGTAGCATGTTACCGTTAAGTCTATAGTACCAACCTTAGTGTGGAGCATACCATAGAGAAAGAGAAAGGAGGGGGAGAGAGCAAGAAAAGATGGACAGTGAGCTCTTGCAGGGACATAGTGGTTCATGTGAGTTGGGGAAATATCCCTAGTTTAGGAAACATCACATCTTGGTCCCAGGTCTGCCACTAACCAGCTGTATGATGACCTCTAGTACACAGACAATAGCACACTTTCCGCCTCAGCAGGTGTTAGTGAGGGGACAGACAAGCTATAAGTGTCATGTGCTTTGAGAAGCATACAGGATCATATTTACAGAAGCTGGATCACCCAAGGTATGATTCTGACAAAAGCGTTTTCTTTTGACTTTATCTAGTCTTCCCTTTCAAGCCCCGATATCTTTGACTCCCCAAGTCCCGAAGAAGATAAAGAGGAACACATTTCGCTTGCGCACAGAGGACTAGACGTATCCAAGAAGACTTCAAAGACTGTTACCATATCCCAAGTGAGTGACCAGCCAGGGCGAAGTGTCCCGGCCCTTCCATGCATGTGCTAACATGGGTTATCAATCAAACAAGGATATACAGACAATGCAGGTGTTTGCCATTATTTAGTGACAATGATTACTTTAGTCACCAAATCCATGAGCCCTGTTAGAGTCTCCAAAACAGCAGGATCCCTGAGACACAAATTGACTTATTTCCCTTGTTTCTCTTCATACTATCACATGCACATGCACAAGTGTCCTCATACCCTACCCCACCCAAATAACCCACACAGCCATGACCACTTGAAAGGCCATGAAATGTTTAGAGAGGCTATCTTCAATATATTAAATGGTGTGCCTTCTTCTCATAGATCTTGTCTTTCATGTTCAAAGCTTGCCAAAAATTATAATTGAAAGATCATAAATATGAATAACTAATATGGTCTTTTCAAGAAAAGCTGAATCTGGGGCCCAGGAGATTAGCTCAGGGGCGCAAGTGCCTGTCTGGCAAGTACAAGGTCCTGAGTTCGATCTCCAGTTCCACAAAAAAAAGCTGAATTTATAGTCATATTCTAGGATAAATTATAGTCTAAAAGATACTAATTTCATCACATGCCCAGGGAATGTCAGGGAATAGTGTAGCTACTTTAGCTTATTTACTCGTGAGAGGGAGACAAACCTCTAGTCCCACACACCTCTAGTCCCACCTACTCAGGAAGCCAAAGCAAGAGGATCGCTTGAGCCCAGGAGTTGGAAACTAGCCTAGGCTATATAGCAAGACCCTATCTCAAAAATAGGACAGGAGGCTGGGAATATAGCTGAGAGGCAGAGCACTTGCTTAGCATATAGCAGTACCATGGACAAGGGCTTTGTTTGATCCCTAGCACTAGGGAAAAAAGGCATTGTTTGGCTACTACATGCAACTTCTGAAGAGAAAGCATCAGATGTAAGTGTTAGTCTTCCTATAAATATAAACCAAGATTTTAAAATTCCATTTTTCTCCTATTAAGTGAGCCCAGTCAATTTCAATTTCTTCAGAACTTTAGCAACTTCTTCCTGCCTAAAATCAGAAAATTGTACTCATTTGAAACATAAAATTAATGCAAAGAAATCAAAGAGTATTTGAGATGTTCCTTCTTACAGATTTAAGAATTTGCATATATAGGCTTTTTTAAAAAATTGGATACAGTACACAAAGTATGATCCTATAAAACATCAATTTTAATTACCCAGAAAGCAAAACATTCTTTTTTTGTAAAGCATTCCATTTACTGAAGTTGGAGTTAGACTTTTTTTTTTTTTTTTCTGGTGATCATAGTATATATCTTATAGTTTTACTTTCATTGTCATCCTTGGCGTGTCTCCACAGTGACATCTTCTGGTAGCAAGTGGCTTTTCATGTTTCTGATTTTAACATCTCTTTCAGCTCGTTTTACTTCCCAGTATTGGTCAGATTGTATTTTTCATTGCTTCTAGAAATTCCACTTGAAATAATTTGATCAGGGGATGGAGTAACCTATACTTTGTGAGGATTTAAAAAGTGCTTGCTAGCAGAAATGGGCCAGGAGAGTCAGTCATACAGGAAATGCCAAAAGAAGTATTAATTAAAGAAGTATCTGTAAGTCAATCAGTATTGTGGACATTGGTGGCCATGAGAGATGCCGAAGGATGTAACAGCAAATAGAAGGAGGCATAAGCCCAGGAATAGGTAATCAGCAAAGAAGGCAATAATAGAGCATAAATCTTCAGACTCAGGTAGCCACAGTCATAGTGCTAGGCTGAGGGATGTAATTGACAGTGAAGGGACTGTGTCATAGTCGTGCCAGTGATTAGCTCTGAGACCTGAGAAATTACTCAACCAGTTCTCTAAGTCTCAGTTTCCTTGCTTGGTAAAGTGCTTATGCTAGCCGATCCCCTGTTTAAATTGTAGAGCTGACGTCCAGCATGTATTAGGGCTCCATAAATGTCAGTTCCTCTTCCCGCGTACTATAACTCCTACTAACAACAAAGCCTGGACTGGTGAAATGCTTTTGCTGGCAGCAGAGAGCACTTTTCCTCTGTAGTAACTTGGCAGAGAAGAGGTGAGCAGAGAGGCTGGGAATGATGGCCCATCTGCTTTTGGCTCACTCTGCCCAGTCTGTGCCTCTAGCAAAGCCTGAATGTAGATTCTACCTCCTTGTTGTTGCGCCAGCCAAGCCCCTTGGCACCTGCTCCTGAGGTGACCAGCTGGGCGCCTGTTGCTGGAAGGAGTCCCATGGCTCCAGTGCCAAGCTTCACCGTGGGCCTCAGCTTTTGCCCTGTCACTCTCCCCTTACCTCCCAGCGTCCACCCCACTACTTCACCTCTTTGTCACCTGCCCACCAACTCACATTTCCTTGACAGTATCTTCTCCCTAGGCCTACCAGGTGCCACTCTTCCTCCCATGTAGTACAGTCCTATGCCCTGTGCCCTTCTCGCTTCCTTGGGATACTTCCCCATCAGGCCTCCCTCACCTCTCTTTACCCTATCTTCAGCTTATCTGTCCAAAACAAAATCCTTCCTTGATTCTGTCTCCTCCTGAGGCTTCTGCATCTTTCTCCATCTTCCTTCCTTGGCCAAGTTTCTGGGAAGTCTTCAATTTACCAACCACACTCCTTACCTCCTATTTAGAAACAAGTCTGTCATCACTGGGTTTTATCTCCCTTGCACCACCAAACTATCTCTTCTGTTTTCCTCTTAGCACCTTTGATCTACTTATCTAACCATTTTTTTCTTTCTGGAAATTTCTGTAGGATGCTTCCATAACCCAGGCTCTTTTACTAGTCCTGCTTTGCCTCCTCTCTCACTATTCTCCAGTTTTCAGGGGCTTCCTCTCCTTCTGTCCTTACCTCTTCCATTTAGGAATTCTCAGGTTCCACCATTGGGTCTCTTCACGGTTTCCATTTACTTTGACTCAACTCACTTTTATTCAATGGCTGTGTCACTCGATAGACCATCCCTTAACTGTCCCTCAGTCTCCTAAAACTTCAAGCTAAAATCAATATCTGGACCTTCGATATTTTCTTCTTCCCAGGGAAGGTGTACTGTCAATACCTGTTTCTTTCCTCCCCATGCACAGCTCTTGATCTGTACTTCCTCTTTTACTCTCTATCATCTACCCAGCACCTCATCTCCCTGGTCATTGGTCATGGGCTGTCTGCTTCGTGAAGGCAGGGACTTCATTAACATTGCCCACTCCCTACCCTGGCATGCAAAATGATGCTTCGTGCTCTTTGTTAGATGCCCCTGCTTTTTCTATATCTCTCAAAGTTATGCTCTCTGTTTCTACCTCACCATTCTAGCTTTTATGGTATAAGAGTCTCCCAGCAGTCCTGCCTTTGCTTAGGCCTTTCTGTAGCCAGAGTGAGCATTAGAAGAACATACAATCATGTTTACCTTTTCCCCTGCCCCTTCTCCATTCCCAGCTTTATCTTTTCTTCCTAGTTCTCTTCTGCCCCCTCTTACCTCCTAGCCTTGCTTCCACTAATGCATTTTGCTTTCTGGTCTCTAGGTCTTTGCCTAACGGTGGTGTTCAACCGATAGCATGCATGTCACAGCAGGCATGCAGAGTCCTTTCTGTCAGCATGTGAGCCAAGTGTATGAATTGTTTTCCTAGCTAAAACCTCAGTATTCAGGTTTAAATGCAGTGTTGGCACTTTTTGGTAAAGTGGATTTGGGGCTGCAGTTTGGATACTCAGTCTCCACAAGGTTTGCCATCCCTGGCTTAGGGCCTTTCCTTCTCCTCTAACTTCTTTCTCTAACCTTGTCTCCTTTTTTCAGGCCCTCTCCAACATGAGACTGTCATCTGCTTCTCCCTGCTGCCTTCCCTCTGGGATGGTTGACCCTTTGATGTTTCTGGGGTGCTCTGTGTTTCCTCCCTCTTGTGCAGTCTTCCCCCTCATCTGCAGTGTGTTGGTTTGTCTGTCCATCTGTACTCTACATTCTGCTGTGTTCCAAGCTCCCTGAGGGCTTAGAGTTTGTGGTGCCTGGCAAGCAGTTAACCATCTTTTTGTGTATATGAAACCAGTCCAGAGTGGTTTCAGAAAGAAAATCAAATTCAAAATATGTACAGGCAATTGCTATGTGAGGGGAATGTCTGCACCAGGTCAGCTCTTGGTGGCTGATGGATGAAGGAATGAGTGGAGTGTGTGGATAGAGGTGGGGACAGGGGTGTCGAAGCAGGGTCTGACTCACGAGGATAGTAAAGCACTACACACAAATCCCTGGCTCTGAAGCCTTTCCACCTTCCCTTGTCACAGGTGTCCGACAATAAGGCAACTCTGCCACCCAAGCCAGGGATCATGGCAGCTGGCAGTGGTGGACCAGCCTCTCTGTCCTCAGTGGTGTCCTCCCCCATGTCATCCTCTTTGGGAACAGCTGGACATAGAGCCAATTCCCCATCTCTATTTGGCACGGAAGGAAAACCAAAGATGGAGCCTGCAGCCAGCAGCCAGGCAGCTGTGGAGGAGCTAAGGACACAGGTCCGTGAGCTGAGGAGCATCATTGAGACCATGAAGGACCAGCAGAAGTGAGTTCTTGGGGACCTTTTGCAACAACTTCATAGATGGCTATCCACTGGGCCAGCACCTGGGTCTTACCTTGCCCTAGAAATTCAGCCAGGCCCCCCCACTCATGGTGGCAGTAGCAGGAGGAGTGAATATGGATCCTAAGAGGCTTAAAGTATCCTTAAGTTTTGCCGTTTGTTTTTATGTTCAGGCTACTGAAAATCAGCTTATAAGGAGAAAAGGTTTATATTTGATCATGTTGTTAAAAGTTTCTGTTGTTGCTTTGGCTCTATTAATGTTGAACCTGTAGTGAGGCAGAATATCATGGGAGCATATAGTGAAGGAAACTGCTGACCTCAAGGTAGCTGGGAAGAGAAACAGAAAGGGCCCAGGGTCCTAGTGTCCTTTTCAAGGACACACCACCAATGACTTGGCTTCCTTTCATTGGGCCATCTCCTAAAGGTTCTCTCATTTCCCAATAGCACCATGGGATGGTAACCAAAACATGTGAGCCCTTGGGAAACATTCAATATCCAAAGTACAGTATACCAGTATGTATACCACTTCTTAAATAACTTTATCAGCCAGCTTTTCCTCTAGCATTAAAAAATTGCACCTTCTTTATTTAGCTGCCAGATGAAGTAATTGGCCTGCATTAAGGAGCTGTTACCATGTGAAGAAGATATAGAGAATCTTAACTGAGACTTTGTACTCAGCAAGATATTCTCACTGGGAGACTTAGGAGTTTTTTTCTATTCAAGCCTACACACATATTCTTGTTGGATCTCTCATCCTCAGGGAAAGCTTGGATGGAGAAAAAGACCTGTGAGCAAAATAAATATCATTTGTCCATATCACCTGGTATCTCAATCACTTTGCTATCTCTGGGCACAATACCTGACACACACAGCTTAAAGCAGGACAGGTTTATTTTGGCTCACAGCTTTGAAATGATTCAGTGTACAGTTGGCTGGATCCAAGGCATAAATGGCATAGTAGAAGGGTCTGGTGGAGGAATGCTACACACGTCGTAGTGACAAGGAAGTAGAGAGTGAAGAGAGAAGCAGAGGAAGGAGATACACCCTTCTTGATCACACCCCCAGTGACCTGCCTCCATCGAGTAGACCCTATGTCTGACATCATATTCAGCTCTGAACAATTAATTGTATCAGAAGAAGTCTTTAAAGGACCTTTTCTTACTTGATACCAGTTAAAATATTGTAGGTTCTTGTATTCAGCAAAATAACCCAATATAACTAGCATTGTCAAAAGTTGTTGACTTGCGTCCTTTACAGCTCAGCATATTAATATGGCGTCACTTTTTGTACCTAATGGTTACATTTTTCTGCAGGTTGGTTAAGACCAAGTTAAAGCAAGACCTATATAACTAATGGGGGGCTGGGGAGATAGCTCCATGGCAAAAGTGCCTGCCTGGCAAGTGCAAGGTCATGAGTTCAAACCCTGGTCCCACAAAAAAGACCTATATAACTAAAAATGTAACTTTTATATCTGACAAAGTCAGTAAAATGCTCTCAGGATATAGCCTGAAACCATGAACAGTAGCTCGTAGATCTTTTGTTAGTGTCAGCCATCCGGATGAGCCACAGCCATTGCTTGACCAGGTTGCTCTCTGTGAAAGCCTGAGAGAATTTGGCACCAAGTATGAAAAGATCCTTTACAGACTTCTCCAAATACAGCATCTCTAACAGCAATGGGACACTCATCTCTGACAAAACAAAACAAAAAAGGCAGATACAAATGAAGGACCATTTTGTAGTGAAAGAAAAAATACATATATGCATATATAAAATAGGATGGATATACAGCTACTTTCTCTTAGCTCAATGAGAAGAAAGATTTGTACTAGTATTGTTTAGACAGGGTATCACATCTGAATCTTGTACTCTGAATAGCTGCTATGAAGACAACAATATGCAATGTATTAATTATTGTAACTGTCCTACTAACCTGTTTTGAAACTGTCTCATTGCTCTTTCTTTCTCATTAAAATTAATAAAAAAAATTTAAAACCCAATTAATTGGATCAAACCACTGATGAGTATAGTGACCCCATAATCCAGTCACCTTCCAAAAGCCCTAGCTTTGAGAGCTTTCAGTGATAACAATACCCTGCTGCGGCACACATGCCGTTGGTTTGCCACCACTGTTCTAGATCTAAACCATAGCACCTGGAATGCTGTTTGTAATGGCAAGTCTGGGAGACAGGTTAGCTATTGTTGGTATTTACCTGAGGAAACTGTGATTTAGAGAGTGTAGAGATCAGTTCACTCTTTCTTCAGGGAATCAGAGGATATATGTTCAGTCACTTGCTGAGTAGAATTTTTTAAAGATAATCTAGGATTGCTAAGAACAGAACACCCCAGCAGAGGGAACAGCATCCAGATTCATAGGTGCGTGGAATAACCTGGTTGGTGAGCACATCCTCTGGAACCTGGCCACTTTAGATCAAGAGGTTGAAGAGATCCTGCTAGAGACCTATAGTTATGCTCTCAGTCTGGGACTGGCAGAAGCCCTGTTACCTGCCTCCCCTTACAGGCGTGCAGGCACTAAAGTGTTTCTGCAGTCAAACTCTTTGGAAATATCTGGTTTACAAAAAGTTAATTTCTTCTCTGAATAGTGCATGCATTGTTCCCCAAATGTAGTTTAATTGCAGAGCCCTTTTATTCCAGAGCATCCTAGGAATAGTTTTTAATGGGACATGCTTTGAGCAGTGTGACTCTAAGCATGTTTTTTTCTACCCAGGCTAGGTCATATCAGATAAAATTGGGGCCTCTTATACCAATTTCCTGACTAGAAAGAAAGTAATGGAATAAACATGTAGAACTGGCAGGATGGAACCTAAAAGATTTTGTGGAGGCTAGCCAGGGTTCCCCCTAGTCCTTAAAGTACCTGGATCCTCTCTGGTGCCGAAAGTTTTAGAGTTGAGTACCCAAAGGACCTATTTTCAGGCAGTATGCCCCCTTTCCTTACATAGTGATCTTATGGCTCCACAACATTCCAGTACATTGATTCTCTCAGCATTCTGAATAGGAATGTAATTTAGTTACATCCGAAATTTTGACCCCTTGCTTACATCCAGGACTTTGGCCCCTTTTACACTCTGAGAAGTTCCTATAAACCACTCACCTGTCTCAAATGACCTAAGCATGCCTCTGAGCAGAGAGCCATCTACGCTTTGAGGTCTGAGAATAATTGGCTGGAACAGTCTTTCCCTCCACAGCCAACATCATCTTGAATAAAAACCTCACAATGGGCTCTTTGCCCAAGCCTCCCTCTCCCAGTCTTCTTCAGCCTGGCCTTCATGCCTAAGGTCACTGGATCCCCACCAATCTCCTACTTTGCTCCTAGTGTCACTTGCCTTTTAAGACTCAACTCATGGCTGGGGATATAGCTCATGATACAATGTCTGCCTGGCAAGGGTGAGGTAGAGAGCTTAATTCCTGCTACAACAACAACAAAAGATTCAACTCATGTCTGTGCCAGGTCTCCTTAGACCTAAATGTGCTCTACATTCATAGAACATCTCATCTCCTTGATCTGCCGTAGCTATTCCCTGTCAGCTCTCCTGGCTTCCTTGATCCTTATGTATTTACACCTGTTTTCACTAGTTCAAAGTTTAGTCATTTTCTTTGGACCACCTTACGCAACTAATTTCCCCTGACCCACAGCACTCAAAGCTTTATCTTCCATAGTCTTCCAGGAGTTGGGCCATTGCTTTAGGGTCTTAACTTCTACTTATTTCCTAAGGCCTAAGTGGTGCCCAGTGAGATACAGATGCATATGTGTATGATATTGAATCACAAATGGTTAATACCAGAGAAGCCAATATGTTAATAGCAGTGCCAGGACACTATCCTAAGTGTAATGACCATCAAGGTGTTCATCTAACGTGAGCAAACACAGTGTTACTCCTACCGTACTAATTGTGCTATTTCTGCAATCTTTGTTTTTGATTTTCTAACCCAGTTTGTAGAAACATACATGTAGAATGGAGTATTTGGTGTCTTAAAATGGAAAATAGTTCTCAGAGCAGTGTTTGGATAGTTGGAGTGTCTTAGGTATAGATCTCTTATGTTGTAAAATGATTAATTTTATTCTACTTATTATTTAAAGTTTGAGGGCCGTCCAGATAGCTCAAGGGCCAGCCAGATAGCTCAGCAGACTAAAGCTCCGGCTTAAGCAGAGCTCAGTGGCCAAGGTTCAATACCCAGTGTGCCATGCCAGCCCCGCCCATAGGGCGGCACTGAGATGGTGATTGAGACTGGGTGTGGTGGCATGCGCCTGTAATCCCAGAGATTGGGAGGCTGAAAATTGGAGGATCACTATGAGTCAGATCTATGTAGTGAGATTCTGTAGAGCCTGTAGACCCTATCCTAAATATTTAAAAAAGTAAAGTTGGAAAATATATTTATCTGGCAGTGACTCCAAATCTATGTATGCTTTCAGACATGATTGTTATACTGTTGGCTCAGTGATTTCATCTCCATCTTTTGGGACCTAGTTGTAAGATTTTATGAGAATCAGTGAAAACATAGCAAGAACTTCCTTCTTTATTACAAAGAAGGAAGTACCTATATAAATTGGTGAATATTATTATGTAATTATATTTGAAGGCCAGTGATTCTGTTAGAAAGGAGTAATTAGAGGGAAAATGACAGAGAATGAGCTTGTATACATGGAATCTAGTCATTGGACAAATTGCTACCATTCTGGGTTTGTCCATCTTCTCCTTTTGGGAGAAGTTTGGACTAAGGCATCTCAAAGGTCATTTCCAGAACTACCATTTGAGGGCTACATATTTTGGTGACCCCAAATTAATGCCTAGCTTTTCTATATAAAGCTAATCTTAAGCAAAAATGATGCAAATATGTTTGGCCCACATTTTCTTTGTAAAAAGGTCACATGAATAGTGATACAGGAAGTTTCTTTTCTTGGGGAAGTCTGGACTTTTATTTCATTGTGTTGCCATTTGCTTTTCAGACGAGAGATTAAGCAGTTACTGTCAGAATTGGATGAAGAAAAGAAAATCCGACTTCGGTTGCAGGTTAGTCCCTCAGGGTCCTGTTGCCTTTGAGTCCTGGACTCATCTAGGGGCAGAAGCAGAATCTTTTAAAAATAAAAGACTTTTCTCTGCAGATTTCTGCATGCTTTCTGTGACAATCCCTTTAGAATTATAAAGATATTACCCATACATTCCCAAGCTCCAGAAGGTCTCGAGGAAGGTGAAGATTAGTAAACACTCCTCCAATTGGGCTTCTCATTCAGAATTTATCTTATACATCTCTGTGAAAAACTCTCCTTCAGTTTCCAGAAGGCTTCATTGTAGGAACCACCAGATGACATGCCAAGGCCCCATTGCCAGTTGGCTTCTGTCATGTTGTCACTGGGACTCCAGGGGCCACAGCTATGGTCTTTTCATCTCTTTACTTCTTCCTGATGTCTTATTTTAGTCCTGCCAGGGCATCTGAGCTCTAACCCCCTCCCCTAGCCTCTGATTCACCTCTAGTATGACCAGATGATAGAGAATATACAGATGTTCCAGGTGACCAAAGTCACCTTTCAGCTTACATCTATTTGCTTCCATTGATGGTGACTGGGACAGATGCTGCTTAAAGGATAGATAACTGTTTCCTGTCATTTTGAGGGAGCTGGCACACATACTTGTGGGTCAGCCACAGCTACCTTCTAACACTGTTAGATAATCCAGTGTGTCAGGACTGCTTGCCTTATCCTCTGGCAAGGAAACTATATCAGTGCTGCTTTTCATAAACTTTATATCCTAGTAGGCTGAGAATTAAAATGTCCACCACGCCCCAGTGAATCAAGACTGTGTGCCTCTTCTTTAGGTATATATCATCTCTGGCACTCATTGTTTTCCAGTGTTCATTCAGATGTCATTTCACCTCTAAAATTGTCAGATTGATTATTTTCTTTCTGCTGACTAGCTTGAATATCTTTCAGCTTCTATAAAAACAGTTAGTTCATTGTGATTTTTGTTTGATTCTTTTTCTCCTTTATAGATGGAAGTCAATGACATAAAGAAAGCCCTTCAATCAAAGTGATTACTTGATAACTGAGATGTCACATTATTCATCCTGAGTCCAAGACTCAAAATTTTCTGCCCCAGCCAAAATAATCTTGTGCCAAAAGATTAAAGGTTTGCCTCAACGTGTCCCTGTTTGAAAGATTAGCACAGAAGTCTTGATAGCACAACACAAATTCCATCCAAGAGGAGAATCTTTCCCCATGGTGTAGTTCTGGGTCTGGCACTGGTTGTGACTTAGAGCAAATTGTGCTAAAGGCTTTTCTACCTTGAGATCTCATGCGAAATGAAAACTCAGGCAGTTTAGTCCATTAGTGGTACTATTTTGATGATATTTTCCATTAATAAAATGTAATTTCAGATTATTCGTTTACAAGGTTTATAATTTTATGATTTTTAATCATGTTTTGTCACAGATGCCTCTAGTGTTTGTACTACACCTAGTCAGAAACGAGCATCTTCTTCTTTTGCTTCAGGTGGAAAGCTGCCTCGCTTTGTGTTCCCCTTTAGGATTCTATTACATATGCAATTTTAGGTCCAACCTGTCCCTTCCCCTGCCAGCAGACCCTGCCACCCTAAGAGAAATTTTAGCTTGTATATGATGGTATCTTTACAAAAAAAGAAAGAGAAAAATCTGGTATTTGCAATGATCTGTGCCTTCTTTTTACCACCCTCTTGATTGGAGCTTTTGTGATGCAGCTACCATGATTCAAAAAATTAAAAATAAAGAAATAAAATTCTGCCACTTATTCAAGTCCACTAGAGGCCACTGTCTTCACAGCTTCTCTCACCCTAGCCAAAGGTCCTTAGAGAAGGCAGCTGAGAAGTTGAATGTGCTCTGTGGTGCCAGCTGTGACTTTTCAAGTTTCTCCTACTTTTGGGTTCACAAAACTAGAAACGTCATCCCTGCTTGATTTTTCATCAGCCAAGTTAAACCCCTGCTTCCTGTCTTTTGCACCTTTTGCGTGAACAGAATATGCATTATTAAAGCAAAAAAATAAAAATAAAAAACAAAATAAAAGTAAATTGCAAATAAAAACAATGGGGGGGAGTTGTATTATTTCCTGCACTGGGTTATCTGTGTGTGTTATTGTTTAAAAACTGTATTCACATAATGTCATTTGCCTTGCTCACTTGTAACTCCTTGGGTCCAAGAGAATGGGAGGAGGGCCTTGTTGAAGTGTAGCCATTGAATGTTTCTTGCATTTATGGAATTGCTTTTTCCTTCACAAGGAAACTGATGTTTGCTTGTCTGGTTTGTCTTTGTAGCACATGAAAAGTTCAGCCTTAGACTATGTAAGACTGTTTAGGAACATACTGTATTGCAAGATTGTTCAGGGAGTAGAAGTGGATGGGATGGCCCTGAAAGGCCCCCAAACTTGTTTGATTTGTTTCTAATCAGCTGCTTTGTCTATTTCTGGAGTTTTATAGTGAAATTACTGAACATTAATAGATTTGCACAACTACCAAGAATGAGAATTCATAATACTGAAGGAATGATGCAAAAAAATCACCACATTATTCAGCATTGAAAGTAGAATAAATAAATGTCTCTTCTTTACTCTTCCTTCTCACTTCTCCTGCCTTGCTCTTGCCTGCAAGCTCATCCTTTCTATTTGTGGCTCTACCTCCTTCCCAGTATTTACAGAACCCTAATGTCCCGGTCTTCTGGGTGGAGATAGTTAAGGGACAGGAGTGTGTAAAGAAAAACCTCACTTCCCTCATCCCCATTTCTGGATATCTTGCCCTTTTAGCAGCCTTGGTCTTGGTGTGCTTGGGGTCAGGAACACCAAGGGACAGTACAAAACATTACTGCACCCCTTGATTGTTCCAAGTATTTCTGCATTAAACTTGAAGTGGAGATTTCCCATCATCTAATATAAGATTGAGAAGTAGATTCTTCAGTGTTTGAATTTCTCACTTACTCATCAAGAAAACCCCTAATGGTATAGTTTTATATAATGTGTATACAGAGTAGGGCTGTTAATAATTAAATTGATTGTCTAGGGCATCCTCACAAGGTAGTGGCAACATGGAATGTAGAGGGCTGATTCTTTCCCTCGTAGAGACCATTGTCTTCCTTTGTATAAGGAGAGGGAGAAGGAATTGTAGAAAGAGAAGTTGGCATATCCAGCTTCATTATTGTCCCCTTGGGTTAACTACCAGGAGGATTCTGCATCATGGAACTGGATGACCCATTGCCCAAAAGGCCATCATCTTTACCCTTGACAAAATGGATCCATCAAGAATTTTGAAAAGCTTGGAAGTGTCACTTTTGAAAAAAAATTCTTTTGCATTCAGCATGGACTTGACCGGGCATCTATGGAGATTATTTTTTTGCTTCATTTTCTAAAGTTGTATTTAGAAAAGTCTTAAGTATTGATTGTGCTTTGTAAAAGAAAATGATTAAAATGAAATTTTGTGAAAAATATTTTTGTTCAAAGTTTGTCATGGTCCAAGAGGAATGATTTCTTGGCATACAAACCCTTTTTCTCCATTTTACACAATTTTATTACTGCTATAGAAAATATTTAGACTCACATGAAATAATCCATTGAAATACGTGCCTGTGAATTCCATTTTTAATTGCTCAATTTTACATTCCTATCTAAGCAGAAAATAGTAGTTAGACATTCTTAATTTAGTGTGAAACCATTAAATTATCATTATCTGAATAATTGTGTAAAGCCATTTTTATTTGTACAGAGCTGACTAGGTAGCATCTTTAAGTGCTTAATTTTGTTTTCTCCCATGAGAATATTTATATATATATCTGTGTGTGTGTGTGTGTGTGTATGTGCGCGTGTGTGTGTGTGCGCGCGCGTGTGTGTGTAGTTATTAATGGTAGGCTTATTTCCATTCACAAGCAGTTCCTTAATGGGGAAACCTTAGGGTTTATACTGTATTGCTCGTAGTTGCCATGGTCTGTATAAAAATAATGCCCAGATCCCGATAACTGCTCTAATAATCTGAAGTCATCATGGTCCCCCTTTTTTATTAGATTAGGTTTTAGTAATCACTTCTGTACAAGTTAAGGTCAAGTTGTTTCAGCACCATGAGAGCTTGATTAAAAGCTGATTAAAAATTTTTTACAAATGAGGACTGGAACAAAGCTGTGTGTGTGTGTGTGTGTGTGTGTGTGTGTGTGTGTGTGTGTGTGTGTGTGTATGTGGTGCTTATGGTCTGACATGGGGATCAAGGTCCTGTTCTGAAACTAAGCTTGGCAAGGACCAAGATGGAGAAAACTTTCCCACCTGTAAATAAATTCAGTGGTATAAAGACTGATGGGGAATCTATTCTCTTAACAGGATGAACCTTGCCAATCATTCCTACTTCTGTCTCTAAGGTGACTTAAGAGCTGGTTCTCAATGCATGTATCTAGTGTTTGAAGCCAGTCAGAACTCATGGAGAAGGTGCAGATCTCTTCATGGTTTGCTACTCTACCCCTGACTGAAGTGGCCAAGGGGTAACCCCTTTCTGCATACAACATTGTGCTTGAGACAAGGTCTCACTATGCAGTTCAGGCTGGCCTTGAATTCACTTTTATAGCCCAGGATGGTCTCAAACTTACATCAATCCTCCTGCCTCAGCCTCCCAAGTGCTGGGATTACAGGTGTGCGCCACAATGTCTGGCTATCAGTACAATATTCTGAGGAAAGAAATAGAATGAGAAAAACAACTAGTGGGTAGGGAGATAGCAATCTAAGCACCCACCTGGCAAGTGCAAAGATCCAAGTTTGATCCCACTATTGCATGCTATACCAGCCCTAGAACCCTGGACTCAGTGCCAGCAACCGAAACTGGACGTGGTGGCACATACGTGTGATCTCAGTGCTAGGAGAAGGCTGACATGCGAGGATTCCTATGAGTCCATACATACAGCTAAATTTCATGGAGGCATTCTTTTCAAGTGGCAATACTAAGTTTAATTAAATTGTGGAGATTTAACAGTCATTTGAGTTTTGAATGCTTTCTTACCCTACCCTTTCCTATAGAATATTTCTAGTTCTTCAGAAAACTAAGGTTTGTTGGTCAGCTTTGAGCTGTTTGATGGGAAGGTGCCTAGGAAATGAAAATTTTTCGTTGTAATTCCTATTAATTAAAAATAAGGGGCCAGGGAGATAGCTCAGTAGAATAAGCACTTGCCTGGCAAACACAAGGTCCTGAGTTCAATCCCCGGTACTGAAAAAAAAATAAAAATAGGTTTTAAGAGGTTTTCTCACTAATTCTTAATTTTTAAAAATGAATTTATTCATTTTATATGGGATCTCGCTATGTAGCTCGGGCTTGTGGTGATCCTCCTGTCTCAGCCTAGCAGTGGAGTTACAGACATGCTTCCACTACACCCAGTTTCGGTGGCTGGCACAGCGTCCAGTACTGGGGGATCAAACCTGGGTCCTTGTGTTTGCCATGTAGGCGCTTCAACTGCCAAGATATCTCCCTAGCCCCTCTCACTGATTTTTAAAAGTAACCAAACTGTTACAGCTGTCCTAAAGCCAAACCAAAAAAGAAGATATCAGTAGTATTTTTAGGGTTGTCTACCAAAGAGGAGCTGAGGTATCTTAGAAGGAGAATGGATTCCTTTCAAGCTTCATGATTATTTCTTAGACTCAGACTTCTGAGAAAATGAAGAAGTTGAATGTGGTTGAAGCTCTGCCATTAAATAGTGAAGGAAGATAGAAGAGGGATTGAACACTTGCATGAAATGTCCAACCAAATCTCTGCCTTTGTCCAAGGAATCACTTGGAAATGTTCTGATTGCTTTCAGGACAGTCTCCTTAGAGGAAGTAAATCCAGAATGAGGAGATAGAGGGGGAGGAGTCTCAGAAGGAGTTCTTAGAGGCAGTATTGAGAGAGCAGGTTCTACCTCTTTGCAGACTTTTCCTTGAGGTGCCCCATCTCATTCTCATAGGAAGAATAAGGGATAGCCTTAAAGTCTATAGTCTGGCAGCTGGTGAGATAGCTCAGCAGACTAATAGCCCACTTAGGCAAACTCAAAGACCAAAGTTGAGTCCCCGGCACCTTATGGAGCACTGGTCCCAGGTCCCTGGGTGTGCTGAGCAGGCCACCAAGGCGGCATGGTAGCACATGCCTGTAATCCAGCACTGGGAAGGCTGAAAACAAGAGGATCACTCTAAGTCCAAGCTACAAAGTGAGACCCTGTAGCAATCACATTAAAAAAAAAAAAAGTCTATAGACTGATAACACTAGTGGATATATACTGCAGCTGGGGCAAGAGAATGGGGGATCTACACCAGGAAGACAGAAAGCCCACAATGTACTCAAAAGTAAGCTTGGAATATTTGAGAACAGCCAGGCCTGGTGGCGCACGCTTATAATCCCAGCACTTGGGAGGCTGAGGCAGGAGGATCGGTATGAGTTTGACAACAGCCTGGGCTATAAAAGTGAGCTCAAGGCCAGCTTGAAAGGCATAGACAGACTCTTTTTCAAAAAAAAAAAAAAAAAAAAAAAAAAAAAAAAAAAAAAGGCTGGCGAAATGGCTCAGTGGTCTAAAGCACCTGCTTAGGCAAGCTTAGGCAACCACAGGGACTGCGGTTCGATCCCCAGAACCACATGCTGTGCCAGTCCCACCCCTAGGGCAGGCTGAGCCAGCCATAACATATTAAAAAAAAGGAATATTTGAGAACTTCCTCCCTTCCAGCACCACTTGTTCTCCATTAACACTAGCAATCCTCCAGGAGGAATAGTAAACACAGCTGCAAGAGACAGACTTTAGGCATCAGCACAATGGGAAGGCTGAAAGCTGATGGGAGATGAAAATAAAATCACCAGAGGAATGAAGGTTCTGGTGTCCACAGGAAAACAAATAGCAGCTCAGCCCAACTCCCTGGCTAGATTAGCATAAAGTCCCACACTATAGGTTTATTTACCCGAGTAGCTGCTGCCCTATATAAAATGCCAACCTTTCAACAAAAAATTACAAACCATGCCAAAGCCTAAGAAAAAGCAGTTTAAAGAAAAAGCAATGATCAGGATTAGACCTAGAAATGGCACAAATATTGGTAGTATCAAAATTTTTTTAAATGATTGTTGCTATGTTAAAGGCTCTAAGGTAATTTCAGCAGAGATAGAACTGCAATTCAACTGGCTAGAAATATAAAAGTAACAAATGAAGAATATCTTTGATAAGAGCTGGGGAGATAGCTCAGTGGCTTAAGCACCTGCCTGGCAAACACAAGGTCATGAGTTCGAATTCCAGTAATGCAAAAAATAAAAAATATGTTTGATAAGTGCATCAGTAGATTTGAATATTTATATTGAATAAATAACAAAATTGATAAAAAGGCAAAAATCTCCAAATCAAGAATAAAATAGGATATAACAACAAATCTCTCAACCATCAAAGGGATAACAAATATAAACTTTATGACCGGAAATTCGACATCTTAGAATAAATGGACCTACCAGACATGTTGGTACATACCTATAATCCCAGTACATGGGAGACTGAGGCAGGGCTAGGCTGAACTACATAGTGTGATCCTGTCTCCAAAAGAAAAAAAAAAGTACAAATGGATTAGTTCTTTGAAAACCACACAAACTACTAAAACTCAACATCAAATAGAAAATTAAATAGTTCTCTAACCATTAGAAAAAAGTGCATTTGTAGATAATAGACCCTCAAAAGAAATCTCTAGTCCAAATGATCTCACTCGAGAATTCCACAAACATCTGAAGAAGTAACACCAATTTTACCCAATCCCTTCCAGTAAATGAATGGACAGAATAATTTGTAAGTGATTTAATGAAGCTAGTACAACTAGAAAACCAAACAATGAAAAGGCAATATCAAAAAAAGAAAACAAAATGTCAGTGAGATAGCTCAGTGGACTAAACACTCATTTAGGCAAGCTCAGGGCCTGGGGTTCAATCCCTGGTACCCCATGCCATGTGCCCCAAGCCCTGGTGTGCTGAGCCAGTGACAGAGTCCAGGAGTGGTGGTGCACACCTGTAATCCCAGTGCTGTTAAGGCTGAAAACAGGAAGATCACTATAAGGCCAAGCTGCGTAGTGAGACCCTGTACCAAATACATAAAAAAGAAAATAAACTACATCAGTGTTTCTCATGAACCTACTTGCAAAAGATATTAATAAAACGTCATTAAATAAAATTCAGCAATATATAAAAATAGGTTCACAGTACAACCAAGTGGAATTTATTCAAAGTATTCAAGGCAGGATCAACATTTCCAAATCAGTGTAATCCATACTATCAACAGGCTAAGAAGTAAAACTCACTGTATCAGTTGATACCTAAAATATTTTTAGAAGTTTAGTACCCACATATAGTAAAAACTAGGAGTAGAGGGAAACTTCCTAAGTTTGGTAAATAGCATGTATAACCACTGTATGGCTAACATCATTCTCAGCGCGAAAGACCTGAGTGCTTTCTCTAATAAGATCAGGAATAATCTGGCTACTCTTTTATCAACATAGTTCTAGCCACAGTGCTAAAGCAATAAAAAGAAACAAAAGTCACACTGATTAGAAAAAAGAAATAAAACTGTGCCTGTTTGCATATTGCACGATTCTAAGATACAACAGTCAAAGAAAACAAAATATTCTCAAATAATAATTGTGCTCAGCAAGTGCAGTAGTACACATTAACAATGAATATGTGGACCCTAAATTCAAACACTATCGTTTACAATCACACTAAGGAAAATGAAACATTTGAGTATAATCTTAATGTGTACAGGACCATTGTGTGGAAATTTAGCAAATTCTAATGAAGAAAATCAAATAAGATCTAAATAAATGAAGATGCATACCATGTTTATAGTTCAGATGATTCAAAATAACAAAGATGTTAAGTCTTTCCAAATCTCTAGGTTTACTACAATTCCTGTCAAAATCCTAATAAGGCTTGTTTTGTAGACATAGACAAGCCTATTCTGAAATTTATATGGAAAAGCATAAATTCCAACATAGCTAAAATAATCTTGGGAAAAGAAATTAAAGGAGGAATCACTCTACCTGACAATAAGAGCTTCTATGTAGCTTCAGCAATGAAGGCAGTATGTGGTATTTCAGAGGAGTCAGTTGAAGAGAAGTGAAAGGAAGAAAGTCAATTGAAGAGAGCAGAGAACCCAAAAATAGATCCCACACCACTAGTGTTTTTTAAATTTGTGTGTGTGTGTGTGTGTGTGTGTGTGTGTGTGTGTATTTGGTACACGGTCTACAGGGTCTCACTATATAGATCAGACTCATAGTGATTCTTCTGTTTTCAGCCTCACAAGTGCTGGGATTATAGGCGCACACCACCACGTCTGGTCTCAATTGCCATCTCAGTGTGCCCTGGGAGCGGGGCTGGCATGGCATGCCAGGGATCGAACTCCAGCAGTTGTGTTCTACCTATATAGGTGCTTTGGTCTGCTGAGCTATCTGGCTGGCCCACCACCAGTTTTTAACAAAGGGATCAAAGTAACTCCAAGTGGTACTGGAGCAACTGAACATCTATAAGCAACAAAATGAGTGTGTTCATACAACCAAATGGACCTGCTGATAATGCAAGTTGGGCCAATCCAAGCAAAATTATGCTGAATGAAAAAAATCTGAGAAAGTTACATATTATGATTCCATTTATGAAACATTCTTCAAATGTCAAAATTATAGAAGTAGAAAACAGATTAGAGGTTGTCAGTAGTTGGAAGGGGTGAAGAGAGACAGGAATGGCTGTGGCTTATGATTTATTTTTATCTCGACTATATCAATGACAATATCCTGGTTGTGATAATGTACTATAGTTTAACAAGGTGCTACTATTGGCAAGAACTGGGTCAAAGGTACTCTGTGGTTTCTTATAACTGCAAATGATCCTGCAATTATCTCATTCAAAATGTTTATTTAAAATTCTTTCATGCACACAAAACAGGAACAGATAGATTTACCATGCAACCTAGAAACCCAACTTGTAATACATACCCCAGGCAAATAAAAGGTTATGCCTGCACGTTATATAGTTTATCAGAAATGTGCAGTACGTTGGTGGTTGCTTAGATCTGGTGACTGCATGGAGAGAGGGGTATGCACAATGGTTTCTAATGGTTCCTATATTTTATTTATTTATTTATTTATTTATTTATTTATTTATTTATTTATTTTTGCAGGACCGGGGTTTGAACTCACGACCTTGCACTTGCCAGGGAGGCACTTGTGCCATGGAGCTATCTCCCCGGCCCCTACATTTTAAAAATATCAAAAAATCTGTTATTTATTTATAGGGATTCTCCTGTCTCAGCCTCCCTAGTGCTGAGATTAAGGCTTGTGCCACCATGCCTGGTTCCCAGGCCCACATGGAGGGAGGAGTATGGACAATGATTTCTATTGGGTCCTACATTTTTAAATTCTTTTTTTTTTCAGGACTGGGGTTCAAACTCATGACCTTGCACTTGCCAGGCAGGCACTTGTGCCACGGAGCTATCTCCTCAGCCCCTTTAAATGATTTCTAATGGGGCCTAAACGTGGTACCAGCGATTGAACTCAGGACCTTGAAGCTTGCTAGGCAGGCGCTTATGCCGTGGAGCTATGTCCCCAGCCCCAATTTAACATGAGGCGGGAAGTAAATGAAGCTACTGCTTTTTTTTTTTTTTTTTTTTTTTTTTTTTTAAATGTATTTGGTACAGGGTCTCACTGTTTCCAATCTCGCCAGGCCTGGGATTTCAGGCGTGCACCACCATGACCCCAGCACTGGGATTACAAGTGTGCGCCACCGCCATCATGGATGGCAGCTCCTGAGGGCCGGTACAGAGCGCCTGGGGACGGAGCCCGCACTGACAAATGGTGTCTAGAATCAAACCCGGATTCCTCTGCATGCCTAAGTAGGCGCTTAGTCCACTGACGTATCTCGCCAGTGGTGAAGCACCTAAAAGCATTCAGACTTAAGGACAGAAAAAGGTCCTGAAACGCCTGAGCCCACCTCTTCAGCTCAGTCACTCAGAGGAGGGGCAGCAGGGGGCGTAGTCCCGCCTCCTGCGCCGTCGCCCCGCCCACCACGCAGAAGCCTTCCCCGCTTACCCAGAATTCCTCAGTTCCCGCCTTTTACTCGCGGCTTTCGCACAGCACTGGAGGCGCGCGGCGAGCCCGCTGCGCTCCAGTCAGCTGCTGAGCCGCTCTGAGTGCCTTAATTCGCGTCAGGACCGGTGCGGGGCTTGCGCTGCTGCCCCAATTTTGGCCCTGACGCTCCTCTTTGGTCACATCTTCTAGTTTCCTGTGCTGAGGTGGACCGAGAAAGCAGGCGTCCGGCTGCTACATGGAAAGCGACAGCGAGACCAGGCCAACAGGACAGTTTAGAATATCCCCTTGTGGTTCACTGGTTCCTAGGGGTGAACTAGAGGCTGGTCAGATGGAACCAAATGGGGCGGCTGCAGCGGCGGTGGCCACTGTCAGTCTGAGGAGAAGCCCGGGCGAGGGTGTGGGCCCCAGCGCGGGAGCGGGCGAGGGCGCGGGCAGGGGCGAGGCCTGGCAGTGGCGGGCTCTGCGGGTCATATATGTACGCAGTGAGCGCGTCCAGAGTGGCCGGGCCGCCCGCCCTGAAGAGGGAGCACTTCACTGCCTGCTTCAGGCCTGTGAGGCAGAGGGCGCTCGCCTCATCACTGTCCCCGTCGCACAGCTCGAATTTGGGGTTACTGCCGCGCTTGATGCCTTCTATGATGCAGGTGAGGGCGGGTGCCGGTCAGTGGACACCTCACACAGGCTTCCCTCTGCCGTCACTCCTCACCCCTC
>PVKN010003906.1:0-35542 GCA_004027915.1 Capromys pilorides | reverse complement strand
TTGAGTTCCTTCCCACCATACTCTTCAGGGAGTCTCTGTGCCAGCTTCTCAACCCCAAGTCTTCTCTAACTCCCTGCACCCACTTTGTGTGAAGTCCCTAGCTGACCAAGGCCACCTGGCCCATCAGGGCCAGGCCTCTTGTCGCCTGGTATCACCTCCTGCCACCCCATGCTCCATCCATCCAGATCCCAGCCCTTCACTAGACTCAGCTGAGCCTCCTCTCCTCACAGGGAGTGCGGGGCCTGTGCAGAGGTTCGTCACCTGGAGACTGAGACGGGGTAAGTTGCTTGTCCCTGTCCATGATCCAGTCTGCAGTAGAGGGACAGGCAGATGAGTGCTGGGGTCAGCTTAGTGGCTGTGGGCCATACTCAGCGGGGCCACATAGGGCAGCTGGGCAGAGAGGTGCTGCCCCAGGCAGCACGAAGAACTGGACCAAGCTTCCTAGGAAACAGCATTGCAGGCAGATGAGGGCTACGTTTTGAGGGCTTGTGTTGAGATCCTTAAAGACAAGTTTGAGGGCAGTGAGACTGAGCTAGGAAGCCAGTGGGGAACAGCCCAGTGTCTTTTTAGAAGACGTGGGGATCACTAAGCTAAGACTCCAGGAAGGAATTGACTAGATCCAGGCTGGGTCGTGCACACCTGCAACCGAGCATTTGAGGAGGCTGAGGCAGAAAGGTGGCAAGTCCAAATGTACCTGGGCAACTTCGCAACTTTAGTGAGAGCCTGCCTCAAAAAACAAAAAGGACTGGAGACGTAGCTCTGTGTGAAGTCCCTGCTGTCCCCAGTACCAGAAAGAAAAGAAAAAACGCAAACATGCAAAGAAACAGAATGGTGTGGGGTCAAGGCTGAGGACTCCGGTGGACAGGCCACCACAGGACGCCACGCTGGGCAGCCCATGCTGCAGCTGCAATCCAGTGCTGGCACTGGGCGCCGGTCTGCTTCGGGGCCTGGCGCTTGCTGTGGAAAGCCATCACACCCGTTGGCTCCTGCCCTGCAGACCGGGAGAGGGGCCGGGCCCTGCTCTTGGCCAACTCTGGGAGCCCCTCCAGCCAGCTGCCCAGCACGGAGGAGCGGGTGCAGGCATGGCACGGCCGTCGGCCCCTCATTGAGGACCTGGCCCGACGGCTGCTCACCGAGGACGAGGTGCTGGCGGTCACGCGCCACTGTTCCCGGGTAAGCCTCTGTTCTCTGCAGTCTTGCCCTCGCTTGGCCCGACCCTGTTCCCCTGCTGTCCACTGTCTGTCCGCGCACATACACGCATACACGCACGCACGTACACGAGAGAGGTGCGTGCTGCAAGCCTCTGAGCACCTGGTTTGTCAACCAGGCTGCGTGAGCTGAACCGCGAGAGCACCCTGCTCTGGCAGCGAGTTCGCCGCTGTCCCTGCAGTGCCCCACTGTCCCTGCAGTCCCCCCAGGAGCCTGAAACGTGGCCATTTGTGCACTCCTTTCCGAGGCCTCGAGGCGGGGTGCACCCCTAAACTCAGTAGGCGTGGCCTCGGCTCTGAGTGCTGCATGGGCAGTCGTTTGTCCCGCCTCTAGGCGACCTGCAACCCCCGGCTCCACCACTAGGTGGGCGCGGCGTCTGTCTCTGGCTGCTCCTGCGCCCAGCCCTTTCCCTGGAAGTCTCCTCGCTGTAGCCCTGAGGGCCCCACATGGAGTCTCAGCCAGACCCCAGGGTTCCCAGTACCCTCTGGAGCAGTGCCCTAACCGGAGAGGTTGGCAGCGTTCCCCGGGTTACGGAAATGAGCCCGTCTCTCCACCTCCACACCTGGCTCACAGACTTCACCTTAAGCCCTGACAAGCCGCAAAGCCACGCCTTCAGCCCCTGCAAGGGACTCCCCGGCCCGTTCATCTCGCCGGTGGGCTCATCCTGGTTGTGACCTGCACATCTAGGAGCTGCAGCCCAAGGAAGCGACTCGCGCAGTGCTCAGAGGCAGGCTCAGCCTCCACGCCAACTGGGTCGCTTCCTCCCCACCTGGGCACTGCTCCAGTTGTCCTGTGGGGTCAGCGCGTGAATTGCCACCTGCGTGGTGCCCACTCCAGCCTCCCACTGCTCTGCGCTCTTGCGTGTTCTGTGTCTCACTGCCCGGTGTGGCTCCTGTACTCCCCATCCCCACCAGACTGAGTCCCTGAGGATCTGGGGTAGGGTCCGCATCAGGGGATCCCCGTGGCTGGTACAAAGCCTGGCCTTCCACGGGTGCTGAATGTGGATCTGTGAGCTTGGAATGTGTGCATACACGTGACTGGCTCTGCACAGTATGTGTAGACAGGTGGATTTTTCTCTTACTGAATCAGGATCGTGCAGGGTAGTCCACGCTGGCCTGTATCTCGCTGTGATCCTCTTGCCTTAGTCTTCTGAGTGCTGGGATTGCAGGCAGGCACTACTACCGGGCCTGGCTGATAGGCAGCTTTTGCTCAGGGCCACTCATGTTGTTTTTTTTTTAATGCTTATTTTTTTGCGGGACCAGGGGTCGAACTCACGACCTTGCACCTGCCAGGCAGGCACTGGTGCCACCACACATGTAGTTTATATTTCACTTATTTCTAGATGTTCCTGAATAACACAGTCCAACTTGAGAGCCTGTTCAGTGTGCGCAGCCCTGTGTTGGGCTCCTCCTCACCACCAGGGGCACTGCAGTCCAAGTCGGGCCAGAGTCTAGGGCGTGGCGTTCAGGCAGTGCCCGGCCAAGAGTGCTGGCGGAAGGGCTTCCCAGAGGGGGAGCCACCCCTTCCCTAAGGTCCCCTCCCAGCCCCAAACAAAGGCCCTGGACTCCCTCTCTGGGGCCGTGGAGCTGGCGGCTGGCGTCCGCCCCCAGCACCCTTTCCACAGGGCTGAGGCTTCCTTTGCCAGAGTGGCCGAGAGCTGGCTGCCCGGCCCTGGCCCCTTGCGCACTTCCTTGCCTGTGTGGCCCTGCGCACAGCCCTTTCGGCCCAACAGCTTCCTCCCTTGGGGTGGTCGCCAGTTGTAAAAGGGTTGGAAAGTGCGTTGTGGGCTGGGACTGTGTGTCAGTGGCAGAATGTATGTTTAGTGTACACGGGGCCCTGGACTGAAGTCCTAACGCCACCAAAATAAGTCATGGGAGGTGCTCATCTCTTGGGTATTACGCAGGTGTCATGGCGTATACGGGGAAGGCTGAGGCAGCCTGCCTTAAGGTGGAGCATAAATTTAAGCCCAGCTCGGGCAATTTAGAAAGTCCCTGTCTCGGAAATAAAATGGGCGATGGGTATAGCTCAGCAGCAGAGGGTGTGCCTACCTTGAGTCATGTCCCCTTAAGTCCTCCGTATGGGGGGAAAAAGCCCTTACCATGAAGCCACTGTTGCAATTCTGTCCTTACTGTAGGCTTCCCCATGGTCCCAGAGAGTGACGAGACCATCTTGTAGCCCCTGAGGTGGAGTGAACAGTTCCTAAGCACACGGGGCGGGTGGCCCTGGACTTCTCCAAGGCTGCCTGACCTTGCGTCTGTCTCTGCAGTACGTGCATGAGGGTGGAGTGGAGGACCTGGTGCGGCCCCTGCTGGCCATCCTAGACCGGCCGGAAAAACTGTTGCTGCTGAGGGACATCAGGTGTGAAGGGACAGGCAGGTGGGACACACAGGCAGAGCCCTTCCTGTGCTGAGCCTTTCCCCCCAAAACACACCTGGTATCCCTTCCTGCCTTTAGGAGTGTGGTGGCTTCCACAGACCTGGGCCGCTTTGACAGCATGGTGATGCCCGTGGAGCTAGAGGCTTTTGAGGCCCTGAAGAGCAGGGCAGGTCAGTGGGGGGAACTGGAGGACGTGCAGGCCCTGGGGAGGGGCATAGGGAGGGTGGCAGAAGGCCCGAAGCCTGGGGGTGCCTGAGGGGCCTTGTAGGGAGGGGCTTTCTTCCACCTGTGCTCTTCCACCAGTACGGCCTCCTGCTTTGAGAGCAGCCCGGCAGGAAACACCACCCCGGCGCCATCTCATCACCCCTGTGCCTGGTCAGTCAGAACCCCGAAGGAACCATTCTGGGGACAGCACTGGGGGGCCGTTCAAGGGGTCACGGGAGCTCCAAAGGCACCCTGGAAAGCCGGTTCACCTGAGCCGCTTCCACTGCAGCAACTCACTGCTGGTGCTTTGCCCGTAGTTGGATGTAAATATGTGAACTGCATATATGTGTACTTTTGCTGTATGGAGGCTTGAATCCAGGGCCTTTGCAGAGCCGTTTTTATTTTCAAATGGTCTCACTATGTTCTCCAGGCTGAGCTCAAATGTTATCCTCCTGCCTCAGCTTCCCTAAGTGCTAGTGGTATTGCAGGGGTGTGCTGCCATGCCCAGCTTGCTCTGTAAAACCTAGTTTTATTCTGTGTGATAATCTGGAAGAAGTTACTCGTTTGATGTGCTAGTCATTTTTTCCTTTGGGACATTAAAATAGGCCTAGAACACTATCATAATAGATCAGGTGTGTCACCTGCCCCACACAAAATGTGGGGGTGCTGAGGAATGGAGGCCAGGACAGAGCCTCGAGGAGGCCCGGTGAGACGCTGAAGGCGCGCCTGACCCGGCCTCCTCCCCAGACAGCCGTGGAGGCTTCTACCTGCTGCCTGTGAACGGCTTCCCAGAGGAGGAGGGGGACACGGAGCCAAGGCAGTGCCTGGGAGGGCGCAGGGTCCCTGCAAGCACCTCTGCTCCCCACCACCCTCATAAAGGCATCCCCCCCCTCCAAGATGTGCCAGTTGATGCCTTTGTGCCACACCGAGTCTCAGGCACACCCCCTCCCTTGCCACCTCCTGTGGTGCCTGCGCCACCTCAGCCCAACTGGCTGCTCACCGAAGCCCTAAGTCCAGAGACCACTCTGCAGGGCCTTGGCCAGGGCCCAGTGCACAGCCGCAGCCGCAGCCGCAGCCGGGGACGGGGCAAGTCCCCTGGGCGGGTGCGCTCCCCCTCGCCGGCGCCTCTGTCCTCGTGCAGTGTGGCTAATGGGCGCCACCACAAGCCTCGGAAGGCCAGACCCCCACTGCCCCGACCTCTGGGTGGGCAGGTGGCCAGGGCTGGGAGTGACAAGACAGCAGAGGAGGCAGCCATGGAGGCCCTGGGCCGAGAGCTAAGGACAGTAACGCTGTCCAAGACAAAGCCATCCCTGGGTAAGTCTGGGCCCACTGGGCAGGGCTGGCTGGGAGCAGGGATTTCTCAGACTGGACCTAGGACAAGATCGTGAGCTCCTGAAGACAGCAGGGCACCTACATTTGGGGGACTGGGATCTGGGGATTTCAGAATCGAGGCTTGGAAGAAGCGCGGGCCCTGCATGGAGATGGGGTCTGAGGCTCCTCCCGAGAGTTTGGAGTCTGCAGCGTGGCTGCACATCCCACCCCGGGCTTCTGCCTTCGCAGGCATCAGCATTTCCGGGGGCATTGAGTCCAAAGTGCAGCCCGTGGTGAAGATAGAGAAGATCTTTCCAGGGGGCGCTGCCTTCCTTAGTGGAGCCCTGCAGGTGAGAGAAGCACCGGGCCACTTCCTCAACCTCAGCCAAGCCCTGGCAAGGCAGGGCAGCTGCATGGTCATCTTCCAATGGACTCCAGCCAGGTTTTGGAAGAGGCTTGGGGGCAGGGGGCAAAGAGGATGTGCAGGCCTGGGGGGACTGGCCTGGGCCTGAGGATGGCCTTTCTCCTCCACCCTGAGCCCCAAGGGACAAAGGGCCATTGTCTGGCCCCACCCTGCCCCCAAAGCTACAGGCACAAAAGTCTCATTGTCCACACAGCTGTGGGAGGAGTGTCCCAGGCTGGAGGTGAGAGGCTGTGCCCTCACCTCAGGTTGGTGACTGGTGTGGGTGACGTGGGGAAGAAGGCTGTGACTGTCCCACTTCCATTTCAGGCTGGCTTTGAGCTTGTGGCAGTGGATGGGGAGAGCCTAGAGCAGGTAACCCACCAGCGAGCGGTGGACGCCATCCGCAGAGCTTACCGCAACAAGGCCCAAGAGCCCATGGAGCTGGTGGTCAGGGTGCCCGCCCCTGGCCTGCCACGCTCACCTCCACCTGCCAGCCCCCGCCCACCAGCACCTTCCCGACTGGCCCTCCATCCTCCAGCCCCCTGATGCTGCTCTAGTCTCCTCCCGCTGACTTTCAGCAGCCTTCCGTCGGAGGCCAGGCTTCTCCAGCAGGCTTTACTGTCTTCTTGTGGACTCCCCACCATCTGAGGAAACTCAGCCCTGCCTGCCCTGCCTTCGGTGCACTCTACTCCCACTGGAGCCTCTCCTAGTGCCCAGGAGGGCGCTGCCCCACGATAAGCCTGGTGTCCACAGGCAGGACGTGGGGAAGGCTTGGGTCAGCCGGATCCACTGTTCCCCAACCTAAGGGGAGAAGGTCAAGAAGCCCTGGTCTGCAACAGAGGACTTGGTGGGCACTTTTCTCAAAAGGCTGCCCCAACCTGTCTCTTCCCAGCACTGAGTGACGCAGACTCTTCTGACACAGGCGGCAGTTGGGTTGTAGGACAGGATGGAAAGGTGTTTTCATTCCTTAAGACTCTAACATCACTTCAGGACTTGTCCACCAGGGCTTGACACTACTGGATTCAGCCTCTAGGATAGGGCAGGAAGTGGCCATGAAAGAGGGATGCAGCTCACGGAAGTTCCCCAGTGCTTGTTTATCCAGCATGGTCACTTTAAAAACTTTTTTTAATTTTTTCTTTGGGTTTTTACAAGAAATTTACAGTGTGAAAAATATACAAGTGAAAACGAGGCCATAAATCTGGGAACTGGAAGGAGCTACTTGGTCACAAACACAAATAAACAAGACATCTCTTGAGTTCTTCCTTTGGTCTGGCTTCAATACCCTCCAGCCTGGGAGAGGCTGTAGGGCCAGGACTTGGGCATCAAGCTCAGTCGCAGCCCTGTCCCCTCACACAGGCAGGGGCAGGCACATGTGGTGCCATCTGGCTCTTTCTAGCTTTGGGGGAGGGCACATTGGAGATCAGGGACCCCTTCCTCTTCCCAGCTTCTGGGCTGGAGCGGGCGGGCAAGCACTGGGGTTGAACTGGCAGCAGGGGTGCGTGTGTGTGTGTGTGTGCTGGAGTGTTAGCAGCCTCTGGGAGACAGTGCGTGGTGACCTAGGAGGGGTCTGCTCTTGTTCCTCCTGGTCACAGAGCCACATAAGCTCTTAGCAGAACCCAGAGGCCTGTGTCCCAGGAGACAGGTGGACCCCAGGGTCTGAAGCGGAGCTCCCTGCAGCTCTGGCACCCTAGATTTCAGTGGCAGTGATCTCCTCCAGGCAGATGCAGGGGGCTGGCTCAGCCAGGCCCAGCTCGGCCAGCTCCCGGGCCTCCAGCTCCAGGCTGAGCTGCTGTAGCTCCTGCTCCAGCTGCCGGTTGCGCCGATACATCTGGATGTAGTTGTGCTGCAGCTGCTTCTGGTAGCGGATCACCTGCTCCTTCTCCGCCTGCCAGGCTAACCGCTCCCCCTCAAAGCTGTCCCGCTGCTCCTCTCCCCTGCGCCGCTCCCGCTGTAACTCTCCCCGCAACCGCTCCACCTGGGCCCGCAGGCTGCCTCCTGCCCCAGCCGCTGCCCGCTGCACCTTGGCTTCATCGCTCTCTGCCAGGAGAAATGGGTCGGTGGCGGGAGGGGGCACAGGGGGCTCCCGGAGGCCTGCCGCCTCCATGTCCAGCTGTCCAGCTTTCTCACGCAGCCGCTCAGCCTCCTGGCGGTGCCGCTGCAGCTCCTGCGAGCAGGTCTCTAGCTCCAGCTCCCGGGCCCGGGCTGCTTCTTGCAAGCCCCGTGCGCGGCCCTCGCTGACCCGCAGGGCAGCCCGTGCTTCCCGCAGTGCCACCCTCAGCGACACCAGCTCACTGCCCTTCTGGACCAGCTCTGCCTGAGACTCCTTCAGCTGCTGCTTCAGCAGAGAGATCTCACCCGACTTCTGGCACACCTGGGGTGGGAAGGATCAGGCAGTGTGAGGAGGCTTGCCTGGGGAGTTATGTCAGTCTTTGTCACTTTTTAGAGCCCAGTGATGCGCCCAGGGTCGGCCAGCCAGTAAGCAGCTAATGGGGCACAGACATAGAACTGTGCTCCTCCAAGCTGGAGCTGAGAGCAGAGCTAGACTGCCCAGGTTCAGATGTTAGCTCTGCGACTGCTACGTTTGGCTCTAGCCGTTCTGGACCTCAGTTTTCTCACCTACGAAATGGGGCTATTAACAGTAGCCACTACACAGGGATGACAGTGTTGCTGGCTGCATGGGCATTAGACCAGCCCAATAAAGAGACCCCATACAGAAAGGAAGTGTGGAGGGCACCCATTACACAGAGGCCCGGAACTCAGGGGAGGCCCAGACCCACCTGGGGCCCTTCTGCCCGCCCACCCACCTCCCACTTGGTCTCCTCAGGGGAGGCCCAGACCCACCTGGGGCCCTTCTGCCCGCCTGCCCGCCCACCTGCCTGCCCCGCACACCTCCCACTTGGTCTCCTCTAGCCGGGGCCCAAGCTCCCGCTGCTCCTGCTCGAAGGTGGCACACCGCCGCTCCAGCTGCTCCCGCTCCTGCAGCAGCTGCGCAAAGTCATCCTGCAGCTGCCGCTTCTCCTGCTGCAGCTGGAGCACCTGCAGCTGCAGCAGCTGCTGGGTCCTCCGGGCCCGCTGGGCCTGGGTCGCACAGTCCTCCCGTGGGGCCTCTCGCTCCCTCTGCCAGTGCCGCGGCCGCTCGCCAAGTGCCTGTGGGTGAGAAGGCCACTGGGTCCTGCTTGGCCCCCGGACGTGCACTCCCTGGCACAGGCCATGAAACCTTCAACAACCAGGGCTACAAGGGTACCAAGGCTTTCCAGCAAAACAGGAACAGCAAACACTGGCACTGCCAGGGTGTCAAACATTACTCTGAGCACCCTCTACCTTCTGCCTTATTTAATCCTGCAAGAGCTGTTTGCAGCCAGGAACTTTCCTACTGCAAAGAGAAACTGAGGCTCAGCAAGATGAAGTTGAGCGCCCCCAAAATGCGCACAGTGGTGCTGTTACCGCTGACTCTACACCCAGGGGAGCCAGGCAACTCCGGCTCACGCCTCGACTGCGCACCGCGCCCCCCTCCCAGATAGAGCACCCCTCCCCCAGCAACACCATGCCCATGACCGCACCTGGCACACAGAGGCCTCGCTCTCCTCCAGACCGTCCTGCAGTTGCTGCCGCTCAGCCTCCTGGGCTCGGAGCTTCCCTTCGAGGACGCAGTGCAGCAGGGCCTCATCCGAGGGTGGGGGTGGGGGTGGGGGAGGGGGAGAGTGATCCCCATAGGAGCTGCTGTCAGGGGACGCCTGGGGACCATTGCCCAGGAGCCCTCCAGCCACACGCCCCCCCCCAGAGCCTGTGCTCTTACTAGAGGAGGACCGGCCACTGTCTGAGTGGGAAGGCCCAGTGGGGACCCCTCGCACCGGCCCAGGCAATGGCCCCCGCCCAGGGCCGTGGGAGGGCAGGTGTCCACCTGGAGAGCTGGTGGCTGGCTCAGCACCTCCAGTGCTGTAGGTGGGCAGGCTGGACAGAGAATTCCGACCGGAGTCGGACAATGTCCCTGATGGGCAGCCGCTAGCCCAGCCACTCAGGGCCAGGGGTTTGTCGGCAGCTGAGGAGGAAGAGGAGGATGAGGAGGAGGTGGGGCCTCCAAACAGCTGTGTCAGGCTGCCCTGGCTCCCAGAGAGCCCAGCGGTGCGAGGGCCCAGGAAGCCAGGTAAGGACGGTGCCCCCCGAGACTTGGGCAGCACTGGCTTGAAGGCTGTGGGGCGGATCAGGACTTTCTCCATATTCTGAAATGAGGCACCATGTGACACTGAGGAATTGCCCACCTTCTAAACCTGTCCTACTCCTGCCCCCCCGCCCCCGCCGCCCGGGATTCCCAGTGCCCCCAGCAGCAACTCTGGCTGTCCATGGCAGGGGACCTCCTCCTCCTCCTCTCGCTCTCTTTCTCTCTCTCTCCCTCCCTCCCTCCCTCCTTCCCTCTCTCTCAGTACCAAGGATCAAACTCAGGACCTTGAGCATGCCAGCCGGGCACTTACGCCACTGAACTGTCTCCCTGGCCCTAGGAGGTTCACCCAGCCATATATGCAAAATGCATATTAGCACTGCTTCCATATCAGAGGAGGTGGAGGTTCTGCACAAAGCCTCACACAAAATCAAATGCACAAGGTCACTAACCAGTGACTCAAGCAGCTAACACACATAGGTGCTTGCTAGTACTAGGTGTTATTTAATGCTTACAGCAGCCTCTAGCGAAAGCTGGCCTATTACCTAGGATACACAGATAACACACAGTGGGACTCAGAAGTGACTTCCCTGAAGTCACACAGCCAGGATGAGGTAGAGATGGGGTTGGAACCTAGGCAGGTACTTTCTCTTATACAAAAACTCCTGAATTCCAGCTTCCTGAGGAGCTTCTCAGCCCCGCCCCCCCAGGCCCCAGAGGCTGGTCCTTACCTTTTCCAGCTTTCCAGAGACTGGAATGAGCTTTGGTGGGGGGCCTCGGAGGTGAGCGCTCCGCGCTCGCTGCTCTCTGGCCTCCTCGACGTCACTGCTCGGGCTGGGGGGTGACTCTGTCCGGAAGTCCTCATTGATGTAGGTAAAACTGGGGCCAGGGATGACCTTCCTGGGTGGCACAGCTGGGCACAGAAGCTCCTGTGCCTCATAGGTGCCCCGGAGCAACCCATCCTGCTGGCGGAAGAAGGTGGGCCCCGAGGTGCCATGGTGTCGGGGAGGAGCTGGTCCCCCGGGGCAGGGCCGGCCAGAGATGAGGCTGCTTACACTGCCCATGGCTGGACCTGGTGGGGTGGCAGCTGCTTCAGGAGTGGGCTCCAGTGGCACTGCTACGGTGTGCACGATGGCCATGCTGGCAGAGGCTCAGGCCAGGCCGGGGCCCTGCGGGGCGACCTGTGAATGGGGCAGTGGCGTCAGCGTTCCTCCCTACCGAAGGCTTCCTCCCAGTCCCCCAACGGCAGGAACAAGTTCCAGCTGCTAGCTAGGCTTTCGTTCCTTGTCTCCTACCACTGCCAACTCTGGTCTGAACACAGCGCAGGACTGATTCTACCCAGAAATGAGTAAGAAGGAACGGGCCACTTGGCCGAGGAGACGAGAGCCTGAGCCTGGGATCCAGGCGGCACAAAATCCTCTCCCAATTCCAACCACTGGGCTCACTACAGGGCACCTGGGCAGACACGATGTCGAGGGTGCAATCAGCAACTCAGATGGTAGCGAACAAGAAGCCAAGGTCAGGCTATGCCTAGCCTCTCCCGAGCTGGGCCTCAGTTTCCCGCAGACAGAGAGGCGGCAAGGGTGAACCAGCCAAACAGGAACCCCATAGGCCCTCCAGAGTCTCCCGCCTCCCAGAGACACATCCAAGGCTCGGACTGGTTTCCAGGACAACCCTGAGCCTAGTCCAAACTGCAGCCCCAAGCCCACTTACTTAGTGCCACGTGCCAGCACTACAGTTAAGCCTCAATAGTGGGGCTTGGTTTAGAAAAACAACTCGTATATCTCTCAACATCAGTGCAGAGAGGGCTCTGCATGCTGCTGGTGTCCCCAGGTGTGCCACCACACACTGGCTCTCAGGCCTAAAGGAGCTCAGAGGCCCTACCCCACCCTGCTGTGCCCAGGGTGTGCAGGCAGAAATCCACCATCACCCCAGGGGTGGCTGGACCTCGCTTGTCAGCATCCCAGGCTGAGGGTCCCACCTACCCAGACCCTCCCTGCTCCTTCCTGAGGGAAAGCCTCCAGCCCTCCCAGTACTGAGGCCATCATGGCCAGAGCTCAGACATCTGCTGAAGTCATCAAGAGGTGGAGAGAAAATTTTATGAAATTACAAGCGCGTATTGACTTATTTGTGCAGGTGAAACATATCTGTAGGTGAGAATTGGGGACAGTGTTCAGTGTCTAGCACACGCAGAGAAGAGACTGGGTTCACTCCACAGTACAGCAAAAGATGAAAAAACAAGCAAAAAGCCTCCACAAAGTCACCCAATGGGTGTATTTGTAAAAATGTTTGTGAAAACACTGTGAAGGAGTGTGAGCGTGCAGTACATCCACTTGGACACACGCGTCCATACACTGGTATTGTACAAGACCAAGTACGTAAGTCACCATCAGCAGATGACAACTACAAGTGAAAGCTATAAGTCTGTAAGCACAGGTGGACTGTGGTGATGGATATGATTACAAGAAAACGTCAGACACCTGTATCGGGACATGCACCTACACAGGGAGTCTGTGTGCAGCTGGGATGCGCAGGATGGTGGAAGTGCTCCTGAACAGGGAATGTGAACATGTCTGGGAGTGAGGGGCGCTGGGTGGCAGGCCGGGTCAGCACGGTGAAGGGGACCCTGGTCTTTCACGCTGGGTGGGGTGGGGCCAAAGAATACCTGACTCCTGTACCCCCTGTTCCCACCTTCCTTGGACTAAGTCCACCCACCCTCAAGTGGACAAACGTGGAGACCCAAGACTGAGTTGTGGAGCGCAGGAAGTGAGCTGGCTGGAGTGAAATCTCAGGCTTCCAGGCAGAGCTGGCAACTGCGGCGACCAGCCCACAGGACAAGCTCCAAGCAAAGGCCCTCCGGGTCACCCTCCTTCTGGGACCCAGCGAAAGCAGTATGCTAAGGGCTCCCCTTTAACACACCCTTCCCACTGGAGAGGGCACTGAGTGCGGCTCAGGGGAGGGTGGCTACAGACACAGGAAGGCAGAGACAAAGAGGAGGCCCGCTCAGGCGCGAGGGGACACGCAGACCCACCAGCAGGGAGGGCCGCAGACCCACGCGGCCGCGGCCCATCGATCCACAGGGCTTCTAGCTGGGCCGACTCGGGCCTGGAAAGTCAGGCCCCGCCGGCCGGTCAGGTCCCTCTCCGGTGCTAGAGGAGGGGCAAGAGAGGCTCCATTTTGAGAATTGCGTCGTGGCTGTGGGAACAGGGCGCCCCTCGTCCTCCTCAGCTGGTACGGAGACCCCACTCCCCTGAGAGGGCTGGGGGGGGGGTGGTGCTGGGCCCGGGGCTCAGCCAGGGCCACACAAGCGAGCGATCCAGCAGCGCCAGGCTCGCAGACCTCGGCTTCGGGGCAGAGTTCGTCAAAGTCTCCCCCCTCCCAAACTCCAAAGACTGGTCCAGCGGGTCCAAGTCCTGCGATCACCGATCCCCACTCCGAGACCGGAAGCCGGGCGCCCCCAGTCCACCCCGAGCAGCCCCCTCCCAGGAAGTGGGGGGCTGTGGAATGCCGCTCCCAGGCTGCGCCGCAAGTCGGAGCGCCCGCCCGGCCCCTCACCTCGGCCGCGCCGCTCCATGCTCAGCCCGGCCGCCCCAGGCGCTCGGCCTGCGCGGTCCCTCGCAGCGGCCCAGCCCGCAGGAGCGAGTGGGCGGGAGGGGATGTGTAGGGAGCGGCGGGGAGGGGTCCGAGGGGCGACCCGCCCCGGGCGCGGCCGCGCGCAGGCGCCCACGTCACGCGTGTCCGCCAGGGTGCGCGCAGGGCCCGACACGGCGCGCTGGGCTCTCCCCGGTGTGGCCGCGAGGTGATGCGTCCGGCGGGGGTCGGCGGGCGGAGGCCCGCGTCCCGATCTGGCCCCGGGGCCCGCAGCAGCTGGTCATTGTTCCCGCACAAAGAGCCGGGCGCGCGCCCCGCCTCTGCGCGCCAGGGCGGAGTTCCCCCTCCCGCGGCCGAGGCCGAGGCCGGCCGCCCCTTGGCCGCAGCGCCCGGAGCCGGCACCGACTAGCCGAGACCCGGGTCGCCCCCGCCCACCGCCCGCGGCGCCCCCTGGCGGCTGGTCCGGACGACGCGGCCACCCCCGACGCAGCCGCCCTCCTCGCGCCACTGTGGAGGGTCAGCGGGGAGGTCACTGCCAGCAGGCTGCGTCGGCCTCGGTCCTTGGATGCAGCGCCCACACGACAGTTCAGGCCCGCACGGACTGAAGGCAAAGGGCGCCTGACTGTCTTTCGAGGCCACAGACTGAGCCTCCCGGGAACGGCGCCGCTGAACACCCACGTGCCCTTTCCCACACTGCCGGGAGGCCACAGCCCCACGCTCGGCGTCACGTGGCCCCGCGCCATCTCGGCGGTCGCACGCCTGCGGGCGGCCGCGCGCACCTCGGTCCTGGGCCGGGCTGCGAGACACTTCGCCTCCTTCCAGTCTTCCCGAACTCCGCCTCGCGGGAGCCCAGACTCGCCCAGCCGACGGGTCTCTGCGACCGGCCCCTGGACCAGCCCTTCCGCCAGACTAGGCCTGCCAGCGCCGGGCTCAGCCCCAAGAAGGCGCGTCCCCTCCAAGCCACCGCCTGGCCGGCTCTCTGCTCTATTTTTAGCCCTATGGAAAGAGTTGTTTTTTTCTTTTTCCCTGGAAAGGGAAAACACAGCCCAGCCACCCTTAGGCTCCTCCAGATCTCCAGCTTCCCCAAACTCGATTGCGCCCCTCCAGGAAAGACCCCTCCTTGGACCTGACCCTGATCCCTGCTCCGGGGCACCAAGGGCCACCTCCCCTCTCTGGCAGACTGCCCAAAAGCGCGGGCAGCAGCTGGGCTCCAGCGTGCAGGCGTGGGGGCGGGGCGGGAGGCCTTTCTCGGCCACAGTCCCTCCCTCATTCCCGGAGCGGGGGTGTGTTCGTCCTCCTAGCTACGGACAGGGGTCGGCCCCTCAGGGGCTGTGGGGTTTGCACTTTCAGGCCTCCGGAGGGCGTTGCTGCTATTGCGCGGGTGGCTATCTGCTCCTCCTGGGACGGAGTAGCAGAAGGGGCAGTTGTCCGCCCTCGGCAAGCGTCGCCCTCCCCGTTCCTTCAGGGATGCAGACTCCAAGAATATGCGGGAAGCAGGGAAGCAAGGAGCCCTGGGAGCGCCACTCAGCCCAGGCTCCAAGGCTCCCGTGCCACCTGGCTCCAAGGAACGTCGTTCTCCCATTTCTGGGGAGGCTACCACCACTCCAGGCCCAGTGGGGACCCCGCAAGCTGGCCCTGGTGGGGTCTGGATAACAATCACGCGTGCGGCGCCTCCGAAAGTCTCGGGCTTCACCTGCAAATGGGCGGCGGGGAGGCCGAGCTCTCCGCACACGTCCCACTGGCCTGTCTCGCTCGCGGTCTTTTCTCCCTCCCCGGCCCAAACTGCCTGGGCTCTGCCAGCTGCAGCCGGCCGGCGGCCGCGCCGCCCCAGGATCCCGAGGTACTCCACCGGGCGCGCCCCTTCAGAGTGCACGTGTCCGTGCGCCCCAGGTGCGTGGGTGGGTGTGCGCGCGCGTGCCTGCCGGCCAGTGGACAGGAGTTTGTGTTGCTGCGCCGTCCAGACTCGCTGTGCCGCGTGGGACCCCTCTCATTCCCTCACTAGCTTTCCCAGGCGCAGGGTTCGCTTAGGAACCGGGGACTCCTGCGCCCCTGCCGCCTCGCTACTCACCCAGCGCCACCGCTCCGCCGCTCCAATTCGGGCCCGGCTCCGGCTCCAGCGCGCCCGCGTCTGCAGAAAACAGCGGCCCCCGAGCCTACTCTGGGTTTCGGGCAGGGAGCTACGGGCTCCACGGGACTGGCACCCACGGAGGGGCGGGGCCGCAGAGGCCGCGCCCCCACCCGGGAGGGGAGGGGTCTGCCCGGCAACCCCCAGCAGCGGATCCAGGACCCAGCCGGAAAGTAACTCTCGTGCGACCCGAGGCTGCCCCGCGGACCTGTGACTTCACAGTTAGGCGACTGGGAAGAACGACCTGGGGAAGAAAGTGTCATGTGACCACGAGCTGCACTACCTGGCTGCCCCTAGGCGCCAGCGCGACCCAGACGTCCTGCCGCGTTCAGCAGGGAGCCCAGCTGGGCTGCTCCCCACCCTTTGGGATGGCCGCCAAGGGGACAAAGCTTGGGCTTCACCACACACCCACACCGAAGTACACAGATGGGCTTGGGGCTGCCCAGGCAGGTGTCTGTCTAGGGGAACCGCTGCCAGTACGGGCCCCCACGGAGGGACTCGAAAAACCACCCACAGGCACAAACAGGAAGTTGGCCTGCGCTGGGAAGGACCACTGCCCCTTCCCTCCATGCCTCAAGGCCATCGGGTGGGAAGGCACAAGGTTGCAGACTCCAGGGGATCCGAGTCCCCTCAGGCCATCCAGCGGAGAAGCCACCCAGACAACCGTGCCTGAGCATCCTGGGGTTTTTAGCCAGGCACACACAGGTTGCCAGTCCTAATCCAGGTAATGAGTGCACAGACAAGTCCCGGATTTAATCAGGGTCCAAGTCACAGGTCCCACGGTCTCACGAGTCCTGTGGGTGTGCACCTCCCATCTCATCATTCTGGTTTGTGCTGTGTGGAGGTGTGCTCAGAGAGGGCAGGACGAAACAGGCAGTGGTGGAATCTCTCCAGCCCCTACTCGCAGAGCCTTCACAAAGGCCCCTCTTGAAACCCCTATAGGACCTTGAGAACAGGTCAGACATTCTAGGAAGACTAGATCTTGGAGGCCGTTCCTGAGGGCCAGGCCTGAGCTGACATTGTACATCTGGAAGGCCCAGCTGACATTCAGCCACACAGGCCCTGGATGAGGCTTAGACCGGCGTCGTCTGGGAATGATTACTGTAGGATTATGGAAGCCTGGCTCCAGTCGGTCTAGGAGACCCCCAAGAAAGGAGGCCCTGGAGGGGCTACACTCCCTCCTGCAGAGCACAACTCTGGCAGCTTTGTTTCAAAGTCTTCTCAGGAGATATTTGTAGCCACACTTCTCACAGACCTCTTCAGCAGGATCCCTGAAGCCCCTGGGTTGACTGCTAGAGCCTGAAAGACAGGGTCTTTTCTAAGAGGCAGAAAACTGTCCCCAGCAGCTACAGATGCTTGCTCCAAATGTCAGAACATGGCTGTTCACCATGTATTCAGGCAATCCCAAAGTGAACTGGGACTTCTGGACACCAGAGTGTCACCATGCAGGACTACTTCAGAGAGGGCCTGTGGACCCATAATAACCTAGAGTTTAAAACCAAAGCCCTCCTGGTCCCGCCAAACAAAACAAAAAAAGCCCCTAGGTACCCCTCACACTACATAATTGGAAATGTATATACAGGACTAGGGAGGGGGCAAGGAAGGGTCCTTAACTTTTACAAATCCTGACTTTCTGCCACATCTTAGGAAGGGAAGAGAAATGTGTAAGGGGGCACAGCAGGGCAGTGTTTGCAGAGCAGATAAGAATATGCTGAGTCTTCTTCCGCCGGAGAACTGGCTCATAGCAGAGGGAAGAGCGGGTCAAGCAGGGCACGGGTTCATGGCCCAGTGTCCCACTCTGCCAGGAATCTCATTGGAGACCTCACGGACCCAAACATGCCACCAGCTTGTCTTCCCCAGACCAGGACGTCAGACCTGTCAGCGAGAAGTAGGAAGTGAAAGCCTTCCAAGGTCCTGGCTTCCTTAGGGGCCCACAACTCAAGACAGTCCCCCGCCCCTATTCAAGAGGAAAGTCCAGTTACAGATGAGAGCCACCTGGTGGACAAAAAACACTGAAACAGAGGTAATGGAAAAATTATTTTTCATGAAAACTTAAGTTTCTAGAAAAATCCTACCTCTGGCTCCCTGAGGAAGCACAAGATGGAACCAGGGGCAGGACAGTGTGTAGCCCTCATTACGGCTCTGTAGCTGAGCATCCAGCAGGAGCTGAGGCCTGAGGTTACAGGGTTTAGCCCTCAGTCCAGTTCTAGCAGGTGCTACTTCATGCCTGGCTCTGCAATGGGCAGCAGAGGTGCTCAATATCCACATCACCCTTTGGGTAAAAAAGCCTAACAGCTGGAGTCAGAGCCAGAAGTCAACTGTTCCACTCCAGGTTCAGGCTCCCCTAGTTCACGGCCTCCCAGGTCAGGGTGTGGGCCTCTCCTTCAGACACCCCCATGACCTTCCCCTTCCAGTGCTTGAGGCCCTGGCCCATCCCCGTTGCTCAGACATCCTTTCAGTCTAAAGTAGCTTGAAAGTACCCTGTCACATTTCTATTTTCCTTATACCTTTCTCACTGTTTTATCTGCTCACTGCCTGTCTGCTTGTCTCTTCTGCAGTGGAGATCCTGTGAAAACAGAGACCGTATATATCTCTTCAATGCTGCATACACGGGACCTTGAACAAAGCCTGTCACATCCTACGTATTCTATGGAGCCCTGCCATAGGCTGGGAAGGAGCCAGTTTAGCACGATAGCGCAGATGCCTTAGCAGAGAGCCAAGGAGTCCATGCTCCGCTCAGTCTCACGAAGCGCATTTCAGTGGTCAGGACCGCCTTCACCCTATAGGCTCAGAGCTGCTTGACTGGCAGGGGATGGGGTCACAGGCTGAGCAGGCCTCAGAGTTCTGGGGCACAACCCCCTTTTTGCCAGAAGAGGGCTTTTTGACCACTAGTCCGTTGTCATCCTTGATCTTCTTGAGCCGGGCCTTGCTCTTTGGTGGCACGGAGAAGGTGAGGGAGCTCTTATTGAATTCAAGTGGGAAGACACCCACATCTCCATCAAATCGGTTCTTGGACACCTGCAGATACCGTTTCCCTGGCCCAGTTACCAGTTTCCTGTCCTGCAGGATCAGGACATTGTCTGCTTCTTGGCTTGCCTAGGAGCGAGGGGCACAGGGAGAGGGCAGGAATAAGAAGACAGATGAGCAAAGCAGGAAGGAAGGCCGATAGTCGAGACTGGGCAGAGGGGAAGCACAGCTCTCTGGACACTGGACACTGTTGGGGCCACTCGAGTCTCCCAGTGTCCCTGACCCACACTTCACCCGTGCTGCGCTCTCTCCTCTGCAGTGGGCCGCCACCTCAGGCCAGCCTCCTCTAGTCTTCAGGTTTTGCTCTGAATGTCACACTCCATCGGAGGCCATTCTTGCTGTTCTAAAGCAAGCACTACTACTTGTTTACTTTCCCACTACAACAAATAATTTCTCTGTGCTCAGCCCCTGCCTGGCATACCACAGGCACCCAGTGTACCACTGCAAGCTTTAGCAGTAGGTGGCCCGGCCAAACCCCAGCCCAATCTGTGCCGATACTTCCTCTGGGAAGTTGCTCCAGGTGGCCCAGCTTTCTTTTTGCTGTCCAAATTCCTAGGCTCCTTATCATAGCCCACATCACAGTAAGCTGCAATCACTGTGTTTTCCTCACTAGAGTATATGAGCTCTTGGAAGGCAAAGAACCAACTATTAACAGCGCCTTTGTATTCCCGGTGTGTGCGTTTCCCATGCAATAGTTGAAGCACTGCCTCCAGAGTCAAGAAGATCTAAGGCCATTCCCTGTACTCTCCAGAGCTTGAGCTCTTTTAAAAGCCACTCACTTTAGCTGAGCCAAAAATGGATGCTGTCTGCAGTTCCTTGTCATCGTCCTCCTTCCGGGGGTGAATGACCAGGGTCACGTGGCAATTATTATCTGTTGCAAACTTCCGAAAGGCCCCAACAATGTAGTCTTGGGCTGCAATCCTGTCCCCAGCCCAACAACATGAACAGGTTACCAGACTGGACAATAAGAACATATACACATATACATCCCCTCAGTCCACTCGCATCTCTCCACACACCGCTCTAATCCTCTACACCTTCCACCACCCCAGGACTCACTCTCAGATGGCCCCATCCACATTTCATGTGGTCCTGCTCCCATCTCTCAGATAATAAGTATAATACGTATGCCTGGATGGTGTCTGAAAAGATACATAGGTTCCAATTAGACAAGAGGACGTCACCTGTCTGTGGACAGCTGCTCATGACCCATCATGAACTGTAAGTTGTCAATGACCACATGACAAACGTCATAGACATAGACGGCGTGTTGCATTGTGTCTATCACAGACCTAGAAAGAAGAGGCAATAAATCAGATACCACTAAGAGTTAACATCTTAGAAAAAGAAAAAACAATTAACATCTTGAGGGCCGGCGAGATGGTTCAGTGGTCTAAAGCGCCTGCTTAGGAGGGCTCAGGCAACTGCGGGGACTGCAGTTCGATCCCCGGCACCACATGCTGCGCCAGCGCCACCACCAGGGCAGGCTGAGCCAGCCACAAAATGAATAAATAAACAAACAAACAAACACAACAAGCAAACAAATAAATAAAAAAAATAAAAATTTAAAAAAAAAAAACATCTTGAAAACCCTGCTGGCCACCTGCATCTGCCCTTCCACTCTGAAAACCCTAAGGCCCTCTAAGGAGGCCTGGAAGGTGTGCCCCCTGCAGCTCGAAAGGGAGCTCAATGTGCAAAGTGCTGAGGCTTGTCTGGAAAGCAGCAGGCCTGAGGATCTCACCTGATGCTCTGCTGCCCGTGGAAGGTCATGAAATAGAGGGGCAGGTCCTCGAAGCGGTCAGCCCACTCGTCATACTTGTCCAGTTGCTCCTCTAGCCTCCCCACAGCAAACTGGGTCAGCATGACCCGGGCCAGTCTCACATTGGTGATCTCAAAGCTCCCCCACAGCGTGTTTACCCCCTGGGTGCACAAATCCAGGGCATACTCGCTGATAAACGTTGTCTTCCCACTGCCTGTTGGCCCTGCGAGAAGATGAACACAGCCCTGGGTGAGGAGGAAGGTCCAACCCTTGAACCTAGACACTGATCAGGGCTTCAGAGTTGGGGGCCATTTTCAGTGGACCCAACCCACATGCTTTTCTCCTTTCTGCCCTTGTATCACCTGTAAAGACCGTCAGCTCGCCTTTCCGATGCCCCTTCAAGAGACGATTGAGGTCTGGGAAGCGGCTCCAGCGGACACCAGCTGCTTGCTCTACATTCGAGAGTTCTCCTAGAACCTCCTCCCGAAGCTGCCGAAAAGACACAATGGACTTGTGCCAGGCAGGCAGAGCTGTACGCAGAATACGAGACAGATTTAAGCCTTGATTCAAGGCCTCCAGGGGACGGGGGTGCTGGTCTCCAGGGCGCACCAAGAAGCATCGTTTCGGATTCAGTTTTCGGGCAAACAACTTGGCAGCTTCCCAAGACCGAAGGTCATCACCTAGCCATAATATGATACGGCGGAACTGTTCAAGGTATGGGAGCAAGGCAGGGGGTAAGGACAGCGTTCCCCGCGGCAAGGCAAGAGTGGGAAGCCCCGTGGCCTGGCTCAGGGCCAGGCTGTCCAGCTCGCGACTGGTCAAGACCACCTCAACATCGCGTCGGCTGATCAGTGGTAACCCAAATAGGTTGTGGTAGGCACCAGGGCGGGGAATGGTGGTCTCCACGTAGTGCACTCCATCCCCCTGGCCCTCAGCTCCTAACAGCTTCAGGCCTCGCAATCCTAAGCCCTGAGCGGAGAACCATGGGAAGACCAGGCTGCGAGCTGGCCGCAGATACTGCACGCTGAAACGCTTCAGAGTGTCATCTGTCACTTTGGTAAGGCTGAACATCACTCGCGCCAGGTGGGCCTCCTGTGCATCAGGCAGCTCCCAGAGAGGTACTGCTCGGTCCCAAATCCTCCGGACCTCCTCACTGTGGGCAGTTTCTGGGGTCTCGCTAAGCAGGACCCCCTCTTTCACTCTATCCCCTCGCCCCTCCACACTAGCCTGAAAGTCTTCCCAGCTCCCCTCAGCTAGGCTGGTCATGCAAAGAAAGCGGCCTGTGGTCTTGTCTATGAACAGGCTGAAGGAAGAGGTAGCTCCAGTTGGATCCTTGACCTGTGAGGACTCCACAAAGGGGCTCGGGACGCGAAGGCAGCTGTGGCCATCCTGGAAGGGGATCCCACGTGTCCGCAAATACTGGCGAATTTCGGTGGTAGTTACAGGTAACACTGACACCTCCAAGGCCGGGAGAACCTCCTTCCGGTACCGTCTTCGAGGAGGGCCTGGGGCTAAGCTTCGAGGCAGGCCCCTGCGGCCCATCCACTCGCCGCGCAGGGGCAGCAAGAAGCGGAAAGGGCACGCACCTCGGAGAAGGACCCACATCGCTAGCGGAGCACGAAGTCACCTCTTGTCTGATTTGGGCGCCTTTACAAGGCCAGACAGGTCCTCCACACAGCTTACACCGCTACCTGCCCACCTGCGCCCACCCTCCGCAGCCCCCCTTAGCCCTCTCCCGCAGCCCAGCCAGGGCGACCCTTCGCCGTTCGGGCCCCTCCCCGGAGCCCTCCCGCCATGAGCCCGAAGAGCCCCGCTCTCCACGAGCCTCGCTCCGCTCCGCTAAAGGAGCTGAGCTGCTCTGGGCCGACGCCTCCACTCCACAACAACCCTTCGGTCCGCAACGTGGGTCGCCGGCCCGCCCTCGCGCTGTGACCCCGGAAGCAAAACTCTCCCGGCGCTGCGACCGCAGGAAGCGGAAGCCCGGGCTTAGCCCCGCCTCCTGCTGTGCCGGGCTCCGCTGCGGCGGCCGCCGAGATGACCGCGCGCGGCACCGCGAGCCGCTTCCTCACCAGCGTCCTGCACAACGGCCTGGGTCGCTACGTGCAGCAGCTGCAGCGGCTCAGCTTCAGTCTCAGTCGCGATGGGCCCTCGTCGCGCGGCGCCAGGTGAGCCCGGGAAGACGCAGGGTGGGGGTGTCGGGGCCGCCGCGCCCGGCCGAGGTCGCCCGGCCGGGTCACCGAGGTCTCCCTTCCTGGTCCCTCAGGGAGTTCGTGGAACGGGAGGTGGTCGACTTCGCCCGTCGCAATCCGGGGGTTGTAGTATACGTGAACCCACGACCGTGCTGCTTGCCCAGAGTGGTGGCCGAGTACCGTGAGTGGAGCGGGGCGGGGCGCGGCGCGGCGGGGCGAGCGCGCTGGCCCCCTCGGCGGACACCGGCTCCGCAGCTTGGGCTGTCTTTGCCTCCCTTTTTCCAGTTAATGGGGCCGTGCGCGAGGAGAGCATCCACTGCAAGTCTGCGGAAGAGATCGCCGCGCTCGTTCAGAAGCTGGCGGACCAGTCCGGCCTGGACGTGATCCGCATCCGAAAGCCCTTCCACACCGATAACCCCAGCATCCAGGGCCAGTGGCACCCCTTCACCAACAAATCCGCGGCGTTCCGCGGGCTGCGCCCCTGGGAGCTCCGGGATCCTGCCCCAGTGCAGGGGCAAGCACAGTGAAGAATGGCACCACCTCCGCCAGCCCGTGCTGGACTGCTGCCCAGCGGAGGTGTTTCTGCCTCTTTGGCATCCCAAGCTCAAGCACATAGCAGTCTCTCCCTCGCCCCAGTGGTGGCTTAATGCCAAAAGTCTTGCTTGGGATAAAGAACTGCCTGTTTGATTCCAGCGCCTGATGCTGACAGCCATGACTTTTTTGTTCCCTAATTCAAATTAGTGGGCATCCCAGATACCTGGGACGCGTGTCTTGAAATGTTGTACAAGGTCCTTGTTCTCTAGAATCTAAATAGAAGCCACATGTGCTGCCTCAAGCTTACAAATGCAGCACTTGCAAAGCTGAGGCAGGAAATAAATTAATAAGATAAATTTTTAAAAAAAGCTGAGGCAGGAGTATTGTGATGAATTTGAGATCACCCTAAGCTACATAGACTCTCTCAAAAAAAAAAAAACAAACCTAGATTGATAAGGTTGATTTCAAAATGTGGGGCAGCGGGGTATCTGGAGGTTCCTGAAGAATCCCTGACTATACTGCCACAGCCATTGAGCTAGAGAGAGATCTGCTGTGACCTGGTATATGTGAGATGCTTATTATATGTGTGAATGTTTGTACAGATTAAAAAACATGTCATTAAACTTATGCAAGTTTAGTTGGGTATGGTGACACATGTCTGTAATCTTAGCACTTGGGAGACGGAACTGAAACCTCTTAAAATGCTAAAAAAAATTACACAAGTTTACACATGGTAGCCGGGCGTGGTGGCGCACGCGTGTAATCCCAGCTCTTGGGAGGCTGAGGCAGGAGGATTGGTGTGAGTTCGAGACAATCCTGGGCTACAGAAGTGAGCCCAAGGCCAGCCTGAACTGCATAGCAAGACCCTGTCTCAAAAAGACAAAAAGTTTACACATGTTTTTTCAGCTATATGAATATCTTAAGCATGAGCTCTGTCTTAGTTACTTTTTACTTGTTGGGACAAATACCCAACACTCAAAATGAAGGAAGGAAAGATTTATTTTAAGCTCACAGTTAGTGGAGGTTTCAGTCCATATTTGGCTGGCCCAAAACTGAGTGGAACAGGGCAGAGAGCATCCAGTTCATGGCGGCGGAACAGCAACAACCATGACAGAGGCAACTGACCAACGAGGGTGCAGAGAGCAACAGTGTGAGAGTGTCTCTCTGTCTCTCTTTACATTACATTCAGCCTCTCTGCCTTAGAATATCCACCCTAGACCACACTCATAGTCCCAGCAGTACTCAGACCCATAATCCCATCAGTACTAAAACACAATCCCAGTGAATCATGAGTCAAGTCTCAAACTCTAAAAGTCCCCGCCCCATGATTGCATGAGGCTTTGGGGGGACAACTAGACATAAACCATAACAAGCCCCATTTTTCATTATTATAAAACCAGAAGTAGCATATAAACCCTCATAGTATGACTAGTGTAGGCCTGCCTGACTCCAAGGGAGAGATCCTCTGACAAGTGCCTGCTGTATCCAAATTCCTGAGACCCCGCTTTGTATAGAAAGAAATCCACATCTCTCCTTGCACTCAAGAGTGGGAAGGGGTGGTAAACTGGAGGAAGATGAGAAGGGCTGATGGGTACCTTCTGGGCTTGGTTTTTAAAAGGCTGGGAGCCAGGCCTGATGGTGCACACACACCTGTAGTCCCAGTTTCTGAGGAAGCTGGGCAGCACAGGGAGAACATCCCAAAGCAGAGGTGGTGAGGAAGAGAACCAGGACGCAGAATATCTAGAAACCCTCGTGTGAATTCTATTTTTTGCATATGTATATTTTGAGACGGGTCTCGTAGTTCAGGCTGGCTTTGAATTCATTATGGAGATGAGGCTGGCCTCAGACTGTGGCAATCCTGTTGCGGCCTCCAGAAGGCTGGGGATCACAGGGGTGCACTGTCACGGTTGGCCCTTGTGTGAACTCTGGAACTGAAATGTTTTTGTTACAATGATCAGTGATTAACCTAAGCCTTCATAAGAGGGGCTGTGTGTTTGCAAGTGTGGCCTGGACACAAGTGTGGAAGCCAGCATGCTCCGTAAGTTTCATGGAGGTGAAAGCCAACTAGGTGCAGAAGTCCCTGTCTCAGCGACCAAGGGAGGTCATGTAGAGCAAACATCACACAGCTCTAGGGAAAGGGTGTTTATTAACCAGCTTCAGTCAGGGGGAGCAGAGACCAGGCTCCCCTCCGTCACATGCCTGTCCCACCCATCTGGGGCTGAGTGAGGGCATTCCTAAGGAAGAGCATCCTTCCTTCTCACAATAAATACATTCATTGTGGGGTGGAGGCGGGAGAGGTGGGGTGAAGGGCAGTAAAAACTCGTGGGATTCCACGTTCTCAGCTACAAAAATAACAGTCATCCTCACCCAAAGGCAATGGGGGAGCTCAGTCTAGATTGTCCCAGGTGGGCCTGGAGACTTCAGAGGCCCCTGGACCTTGAAAGTGCCTCGGTGAGGTAGGACAGGAGTGGGAGCCAAGCATCCAAACTCCCAGCCTCTGCCCTTTGCATAGTTCCAAGAACGGGCTTTGTGTGCCAGGTGAGACAGTTCTTTCCCCTGCTCTGGTCTAGGGGCAGCAATGCTTGGTCCCCAGAAAGGCTGGCTCTTTGAGTGCAGAGTTGGTCACCTGTCCAGGGCAGGGTCTCCAAGGACTGCTAATGGGAGGGGGAGTCTTTTTGAAATGTCCATGGACCTAACCCAACCGACAGAGTTCAGCAGCAAGGGGAGACTCAGAGGTGCACAGGGTAGAAATGTTAGCACATGTACCGCAGATGCATGGGAAGGGACATGCCCAGAGGTCTTTTTGTCACTCTTCCTTGGGACTGAGCGGGGTGGGTAAGCTGACTTGCAAAGGCTGCAGGAGAAGGAAGGAGAGGGGAATGATCCACCTTATCTCCCAGGCGGGCCTGTTCCAAGCTTTTGCCCGTGGAGTCACGTAGGACTGGGACCATAAGAGCGCTAGATAGGGATGTAACAACCAGGAGGGTGAAACAAGAATGCCTAGGAAGAACAGGGGAGTGGGGCTCCCATGTTTTGCCCTGTGCATGTGGAAACGTATGTAGGACTCAAGTGGTTGGCAGGGGTTGTCTGTGGCTTCAGGAGCACTCAGCATAGAGGGACACACAGACGGTGGTGACACCAAGGCTACCTGGACCTGTAGAGCCCTGCCTGGGAGGAAGAGGAAAGGCTGGGCAGACACTAAGACAGGAGAATACAGGCCTCCAAAGCGTTAGGCACGCAGGAACGGGGTCTTCAGGGAGCACCTACCTCAGGAGCACCATGGGCCGGGGCTGCTCCTACGTGAGTCTCGGAGGCTGAGGAGGGGACTGTGGCTGGGCCTAATCGGTAGCCTTATGGAGACAGCAGAGTTGGGAGGAGGTGCAGAGGGTGGGTGGGAGGGCGCCAAGCCAGGGCGGCCAGGCTCAGACAGAGCTCTCATCTAGTTGCTCTATAAGCTGTGTGTGCTTTCTCTTCTCCAGGATGCGGCTGAGCTCCTCGGCAAAGGAGCAGGGCCCTGCCGGCACGCCGTTGTCACTCTGCCTCAGGAGCACATAGCTGCTGCCGTTCATCCTTCGGAGCCGACTGGGCAGTGCCACCAGCCCATTAGTCAGCTCCGCTGGTGGGGGTGGAGGGGGCGGGGGTGGTGGGGCCGGGGCGCCTTCTCCAGGGATGATCTGGAGGCAGCTTCCCTCCAGGCCTCCAGCCCCCTCTCCCTCGTCCCCTTCATCTTCCTCTCCGGGACACTGGCCTGAGACTGTCTGCAGCTGCACAGCTGAGCCCCCAGCCCGGCCAGCCCGGCCCAGCGAGTATTTACGGCGGCGGCCCTGTCCACCTCTGCGTAGGCAAGCCACATACAGGAGGGAGAAGGCCAAGATGAGGCAGAGGCCACCGAGGGCCGCGAGGGCAAGCACGTAGAGCAGCTTCACGTCTGGGGCCAGGCGGGCCTCTTTTGTGGCAGGAGCCTGTGGAGCTGGGGCGGGCGTGGCTGGCCGGACGGTGAGGCTGTAGGAGGCCAGCAGGGTCCGCAGGCCGTTCTCCTCAGCAAAGCAGCTGTAGCTGCCACTGTGCTCAGGCTGTGTGTCTGTCACTAGCAGCCCGTCAACACCCACACGGTACCCATCCTGCCCGTCACTCAGGCTCCTGCTGCCATTGAGTAGCCACAATGCCCGGGCCAGGTTGGATGGCTGATCACAGGGCAGGAGGACATCGTCACCCCGGAGCACAGAGCGGGTCTTCAGGGATGGCGGTGGCCCTGGGGGAGAGGGGTGGAGAGCTCAAGACCTGCCCACCTTAGGGAGGGCACCAGAAGTCAACCCGTGCCACCACTGCCAAAGACCCAGCGTCCAGCATAAGGCATGCGTCAGAGCCACTGGCCGAGTGTGGACGTGCGTGCTCCCTCGTGGGGGGCGCTGGTGCCACTGGCTCTTGGGAAGCCCATTTCTCTTCTTCCCGTGCTCCCAGCCTCTCCTATGGTTTCGGGTCCTGCCGCCTGCCAAGGATGCCTGGCCTGCCTCCCATACAGACCTCAGCTTCTCCAGGAGAGGGCTTCTGGGCATCTGTCTTGGCCCAGTCCTTGTGCCCTGCTCCCAAACTGCACCAGGTCCTGCGAATTGCCCCGGTCAGGACTGGCGGTCTGCCTTGCCTCTCCTCCTCACCTGCAGCTCCCTCTGCTTGAGCGCCATCGCCCTACACGCGCCTGAGAGACGGCACAGCACAGTGCCTGAGAGCACAAGTGAGTCAGACCGCTGGGTCCAGCTGGAATTCTGACCCTGCTGTGAATTAGCTGGGCAGCACGGAGCCACACTGAGGCTTCCCTCCTGGGGTTACACAGTGAGCACTTCACTCCTGGGCGCCGTGAGCGTGAATGCGTGAAGATGCACCTAAGTGCTTAGCTTGGTGTCTGGTACGGTAGGCACTCAATACGTGGCAGCTATGATTATTAACTTTTACCCTTTGAATATCAGTGCACTTCCTTGACCTTCCTCTGGAAAATGCCTGTTCTCCCTCTGAACCTTGTCATGGTTGTAATTATCAACACACCTACTTGGCTCCAAGTTCTAGAAGTGACAAGACACTTGACTTTTGGGGGTCAGTGGTCTGGAAACTGAACCCAGGCTGCACCCCTGCATACTAGCAGGTGACCCACTCCCTACACAAGGCCTTTTGTGATCCTCAGCACAACATGGCCCGTCTTGCATCTGCTTTCTTGCTGGTAATCTGGGCAGTGACTTTCTACCCAGCTCTTCCTGTATGAAGCCCATCTTGGACCAGGCTCGCTGAGAGCACACAGGTGTAGCCACTGACACACGTGTCCCTGTGGTTGACAGTGAGTGGCTGGCAAGAGGACAGGTCCCCAGATACCCATGACTGTCACATACCTGTACGGCTGCTGCCTTCGCAGCCTCGATTTCCTCTCTCTATGTCCTGTATCAGTGAAGTTCTGGGGACAGGAGATTAGGATTCATGAGCAAGAGGAAAGGAAAAGGTCGGTCGGGTTGTGACAGAGGCCAGCCCGCTGGGTTCCCTACAACAAGCCTCCTGCTCAAGCCACAGGTGACCCACCCTGCTCCCTCGTGCTACCCTGAGACCTGTTTGCTGTGGTGGTCATTGCCACGCAGGAATGGCTGCTGGGGTTCCAGCCGCAGTAGGGGTCACGGGCAAGGATGCAGTCATAGCAGGACCGGTAGCGGAAGCAGGTGGACAGTGGCAGCTGGATGACTCCACTCGCGGTACCCACATACAGGCTGTGCTGGGAGCCAAGCAGACAAGTGGTTGGCCCTAGGCCTCACTCCCGCTCGCAGGTGCAGAGCCTGGCCCGCCTCTGACCCCTTCCCCCGTCCAGCAAGCACCCACTGAGGAGTGGGAAGCAGGCCTACCTGCCTCGGGGAGATGATGAGATTCTCCACTGACTGGGGCTCCCTGAGGACTTGCACCTCCTCAATAATGTGCACGCCGGAGCCCAGGACCACGGCCTTGTGGATCCAGCCGTCAGCTGGCACAGAAAGGACAGAGGTCAAACTCCAGCACTGGGATCTGCTCTCAACACCCTGTAAGAGGCCTAATGGGATAGCTTGAGAATCATGAGGCCAGCAACAAGGATTCAGGAACTCCAGACAGTCATGCCAGGAGTTATGGGGTTCAGGAGCACTCGTGATCAACCCAGGGGGATCAGGGATTCAGACCAGAAGCACCTGTGCCCAGAAAGAGCAGGTCATAGGTGGGCCCAGCAGGAGTGGAGACCGGTGTCGCTGTGAGGTGTGTGTAGCGCACGCTGCGCTTGAGCAGCAGGGGCCGGCCGCGTGTGGGCACCACAGGCCGCGCCATCAGTGGGTGCAGCTTCACGAAGTCCAGCACCAGGGACGGCAAGTCCTGGGATGAGTTGAAGCCCCGGCTGCGCAGTGGGTCTGTGATGCACTGGTGGAGGCAGGTGCAGCCCGGTCAGCTGCCTGGCTCCCCTGGCCCCCAGGCCCTGCCTGCTGAGCACCAGCCCCAGGCCAGGAAACTCACCGAGCCTGGACGGGGCTCGGGGACCCCACCCTCGTAGCGGCCCCAGCGCCGGGCACCATCCTGGTACTCCATGTAGGGTCCTGAGAAGACAGCCTGCACCTCAGCCAGGTCGTAGCGGCAGATGGCTGAGGCCTCCAGGGTCTTCCTGGGAATGAGACGCGGGAAAGGGCTGAGCTGCAAGTGCACCGGCTCCGACTCGAGCTCAGTGTAGAGCCACTGTTGCCTTGGCCAGCTACCACCGCAGGCCCCCAGGGCCACTTCCGTGGGCTGGCGGCCTTCATCCTGGGCTATCTAGATGTGCCTGACAATCACTGAGCCCAGCCCTCCCCAAGATCAGTGCTGTTGGTCGTCCCTGGCCTCAGCTGCCGTGCTCATGGGGGCCCCAGCTCCCAGCCTCCTGCTGCTCCTGCGCTCACCACTGTGTGGTCAGTGCGAAGGCTGCGTAGAAGCGGGTATGGGCTGCGTGCTCAGCATCCAGACTGCAGACTCCACGCAGCTTCTCATACTGGGGGATGTGGCAGATGAGGCGCGCCTTCAGGAAGGACGTCCACTTCTTCTGCAGGATCTTTTTCCCCCCCAGATCCCCCTGTGGGGTGAAGGCAAGGTCAGCGGTCAGAAGCCAGCGTCAGAAGCCCAGTCTACCCTGTGGCCCAGCCTCAGCCCTTCCACCTTGCACACACGGGCCACACGGGCCACTCGGTGACTGCTGCGGCTTGGGCTGAAGCTGCTGGTGCCCTCCTCGGCGGCAGCACGCTCCGTGAAGAAGTAATAAACCTTGTCATCGTCACCCACCACACTGGCCTCACTCTCCCGCACCAGCACGGAGAAGAAAAACTCAGCATCTGTGGGTTTAAGGCATTCAGGGGTTTCTTAGACATGTCGGGGACCTTGGCTGGCCCCCTGCCTCCCTGGACCACACAGGAGTGGAGTGGCGGGGCTCACCCGGGAATCTGGGGATGGGGCGATCAGCTGTCTAAGCAGGGAAGAGCAAGGAGCAGCCCCTCCATCCTCCCACGCTCCTCACCATTGAGCCAGTGCACGGGTGCCTCCTCAGTTCTTAGCGCATGTGGATGGCGGCTCCGGCGGATGTCAGGAATGCTTCGGAATTCATACCGTGTGGCTGTGTAGAGGCCCCCATCTAGGGAAGGGTCAAGCCAGCCCGACAGACACGTCACACACACAGGGCACACAGGTGGCAAGCGCTACAAGACATGCATCCCGCAGGGCGCACGCTCACCAATGACGAGGCCGGTGAAGCCCCGGGCCGGGTCATAAGGGCACTTCTCCTTCCCCTCCTCGAAGCTGCTCGGCAAGGTGAAGGCCTCGGCATCCTGGAGGAACGGGCAGCAGTCAGGTCCTGAGGCCAGGCAGGGCTGCAGCCCAGCTCAGCCCAGCTCACGCTCAGACTGTGGTCGGGGTTGGCCGGCACACTCACAATGGCCGCGCACAGGGGCTGGAAGGCGTGGGTCCCGCACGCGTAGAGGTGAGTGGCATTGAGCCGCTGCAGAAAGCGCACATGGTTGAAGCACTCAGTCTGCAGGACAAGGTGCAGGGGACGGTGAGCCTCTGCCGGTGGGGGCCTCCTCCACGGCCTGCTTTCTGTGTTCTTTTTTACTTCTTTTCTTTCCGTTGGTCTCTCTTGTGTAGTAGGAACTGGACCCAAGGCCTTCACACTGAGTTACATCCCCAAACCCTTTTTACTCTATTTTTAAAAATTTGAGGGCTGGGGAAATAGCTCGGCAATCTAAGCACCTGCCTGGCAAGCACAAGGACCCAAGTTTGATTCCTGGTACCACATGCTGGGCTGGCCTCAAAACCAGTTGTGGCAGTGCACACCTGTAATTCCAGTGCTGGGGAGGCTGAGACAGGAGAATCACTACAAGCCTGCGCTGCACAGTGAGACCCTATTTCCAAAATAAATACATAAATATTTTTAAAAAGTTGAGACAGAGTCTTGTTATGTTGCCTAGCCAGCTTGAGCATGGCATGCTCCTGCCTCAGCCTTTCGGAGTGTTCAAATTACAGAAGCGAGCCACCAGGCCTGACTGAGGCTGACTTTGTACTCTGGCTCTTGCCTCCACTCTCAGGACAAAGCAGTCCTTTCCAAGATGCTGACGGGCTTCTCACTGCCTAGAGCAATGCCGTCCCCTGGAACTCACTGTTCTTGGCCTTCCAGTGGCACAAGGCTGACACTGGCCCCTGCCAGCTTCTCCTGCAGCCCCTGCTAGGCCCACCTGGCTGGGCTGCTGCTCTTGCCCTGAGCTCCTTCTTGGCAGCGCCCTGTTCTGGAGCTCCCTCTCACTCTTGGAATGGCCCCAGGAGGTCTGCCAGCCTCTGCCTCCACTCCAGGACCACAGCCACCCTACCTCCTTGGGAGGACAGCTGCTTGCCTCCTCCCTGACCTTCCTGCCCACCCAGGCCTGCTCCTCTGGTCCTTCCCACCTCACTCCCAGCAGCCCTCTCCTCAGGCCCATAAGCCAGGAGCCAGCCTCTGCCCCCTTCCTACCCCTGCCTCCAGCCTTAGTCCCACTGCCTGATTTGTTCTTTGTCCCAAGCATCTGCAGGCTTGGTTTCCTCCATCTGCACTACTCCCCAGTCCAAATTATGCCATCTCATCTTCTTTGGACAAGTGCTGGGACCACCTGCCCACCCTCCCAGAGCCACAGTGAAAGAAGACATCCTGTTGTATAAAATTCAGAAAGCATGGGGGGTACACTGCCAACAGCTGCAGTGCCTGTCTCCCAGGGGCCTGCAGCGCCTCTGCACAGCTCCTTCCAGGGGTGCCCACCCACCCACATGCACCCAGGGCCCTCAGGCCCACTCTGCAAAGCTTGCTGCACAGGAGCAAGGCCACCTCACTGCTGAGCCTCACCAGGACACGAGCCCGCATGCCCAGGCCTTGCCTGCCTCACTCACGTGCTCAGCCCTCCAGGGCCCCTCTTCCTTGCTTCATGAGGGACCTTCTCCTGTGCCACTCCTGCCACTGCCTCCTCACTGTGGGCCCCCCAGCTCTCAGTGTACCCAGGCCTGGTTGCCTGCGACCGGATACATATTGGTCCCATTATAGTGATCATTCCCGAAGATGTTTACCTTTAATGATCTATTTTGGTTTTTTTGAGACAGGGTCTCACTAGCTTGCCTGGGTTGGTCTTGAACTCACAATGATTCTCCTTGCCTCAGCCTCCCAATTCCTGAGATTACAGGTGTGTACTACCACACCTGGCTTAAATTTAAAAGTGAAATTGGAGGTAGGGATGTGGTGCTACATGCCTATTATTCCAGCACAAAGGAGGCTGAGGCCGGGGGATTACCACAAATTCAAGACCAGCCTGGACTATACAGCAAAACCCTGTCTCAAAACAACAAAACAAATGAAGGAAAGGGTGGTGGATAGGAGGAATTCTGTGGCCAAATAAGTTAGGAGGAACTCTGTGGTGAGACAGGATTGAAAGTTGCAGGCGAACCGTCTTTGCTGGGGGTGTGAAGGGTGCTGCTGTGCATTGTGGGATTGCACGAGAAGTGCTCTCCAAGTGGACTGATCACTGAATCCTTCTGAAAATGACTGTTCCTCAGAATGCACCTTGGGAGTGTTCTGAGACGTGTGCGGAGCTTACAGCAGGGAGTGCAGCCCCTCATGCACCCTTGCCCGAGGCACAGTCTGGTGTCCTCTTTCACTAAGAGCACCCGAATCCCCCTTCCCACACTCACCGGGGTGACAGAAGTCACACCAGATGGCCCCACAGCCCCAGAGGTGTTCTTCAACGCCTGGCTAACAGTGTGGCCTGGGGACCACTGCCCCCGCTTCACCTGCAAGTTTGCCAGATCCCTTCCTGGACAGTCCCTAGGTTGCGCCTGCATCTGCACTCTGAATCCTGTAACCACTACAGCCTGAGAATCACAGAGCAGGATCCCAGTCCTGGGGGGTGGGGAGGAGTTCCCCCTCCCTCCCTAAGCCACACGTGCAGCAGCCTTTGACAGACTCTCTGGGGAGACCACAGTACCCCAGTACCACCCGAGTCTCCCTGAGACAGAATCTCCAGGTCTGGAGACAGCTGGACCCCAGCACACACTCTCTTCTTTAGCCAGAAAAGGTTGACACTTCACTAATTTTTCTCCATGGATATTGTGCCAGTCCTCCACCTAAGCCTCACTTTTCCCATCTATAAAATGGGAAATGCTATACCTTCTTAAGTTCTTTTAGAACTAGGTGAAGAGAATAGGGAAGCCAGCACTGAACAGGTCATTAATTGTTACCATGACTGTCACCTGGGAGCCCCGAGGGATCAAGAGCCACCACGACTGGATTAGCAGGCTGTACCCAGGGCCATCTGGGCAGCACTCAGCATGTCTGCTGTGGTTGTGCAACTGACTGGCAGGGCTCTACCACCCCACCGTGGCATCCCCAGCTGAAAAGGGGGAAAAAAACAAGGAGCTGGGGCCAAGGCAGACCACATACCAGGTTGTTCTTCCCTTTCTGACGGCATTTGCTTTGCATCTCTGGGGAGGCTTCCCAGTGGATCTAGGATAAAGGGAACATACTGACCCCAATATCCTTACTCACAGGACTGGGCAACAGGATTCCAGGGAGCTGGGTGGTGGGGGCGAGGGTGCATTCCACAGGGAGGCAGGGAAGGACAGTGCTGTCGGGGCTGAGGAAGGCCGGCAGGGTTTCTGGGAAGCTGAGGTCCCAGGGAGCTGGCGAGGCTGCAGCCCTGATTTGGGGCTGACCTCTCTGTGAGCCCCGTCTCCTATGTCATGGGCGCTGAGTGAGAACAGGGCACCTCGAGCTCCCACCAGCAGTCTCGCTGAGGCCTCCTCCAGGAGCAGTGTTGAGTAGTTTTGGGCTTGGGCGTGAAAGTAGCGGGTCCCAGAGAGCTCTGAGGAAAGTGGAGCAGGCAGCTGGCTTTAGGACCACCTCCGGTCCCCAGCCTTGGCTGCCGCGACCTTTGAGGGTCGAGGTCTACCTTCATAGGAGATGGTCATCCTCGGGGTGGCATCCAGCTCTGGGGAGGGTCTCCGCAGGGAGGGCCCAGGGACTGCTGTGACTGCAAGGACACCGAGGAGGAGGAGGGGCCAGAGCCTCCCCCACATTTTCCTGAGGAGGTCCAAACCAGCAAGACCCCCAAGGGAGCCAGACCAGAGGTGCAGGAGGGGATGGGAGGAAGTCACAGGGGTCAAAGTCCAGGACGGTCACATGAAAGGTCAGGGGTCATGGGGCCAGGGTGGATCTGGGAATGGGGGGGACATAGAGCCCCAGAGTTGTATGGCCATGGGATCACAGCTCAGAGGCGGAGAGAGGGGTGGGTCCCATGCTCCTCCGCACTACATGCCAGCTCCACGGTGAGCAAGAGTTGAGTCATGGAAGACTGCAGGTTCCGGATAGGGCTGCCTTCCCTCAACAGCAGGGCGCATCCTGGCTTTCTGAGATCTGTTTTTTGAAGGAGGAAAAAGAGAGAAAGCACTTTGATCTGCGTGGGGGTAGAAGATGGATGGCATTACCCAGATTTTAGGGGGCATCCACGGAACTCCTGTGCCAGGACCAACTCTGTCTGTGCATCTCTGCTCTGATGGGGGAGGCTAGTGTGGAGCTTCTCTTTCTTTCTTTCTTTTTCTTTTGTCTTTTTGAGATAGAATCTCGCTGGTCTCGAACTCGCACTGATCCTCCTCTCTCAGCCTCCCAATCGCTGGGATTAAGGCATGCGCCACCTGGAGCTTCTCTTTTTGCTCCCAACTCAAACCACGGTCACTCCCTCCGGTCAGGTCAGGAGTTTGGGTTCTCAGAGCCAATGCCTATGCCTATGCCTCTAACATCAGCCGCCCTGCTGCTGCCCTCTGTGGAAGGCCCGGGCAGGGGCAATTAATGGGCCTTTGTGAATTCTGTCCTGTTTTTCCTTTGTTTCTTCTTTTCCTTGGCCTGAGAGCTCCCTCTGGAATTTGTCTTTAATTAGACACTTCTCAAAGGCATTCTTCTCTGAGGGGGTGAGCATTTCTGCCCTGCCAGTGTGGGCCAGTGCTGCAGCCTTAGGCTGGGTGTCGGCGCATGCCCCTACCTGCCAGCAGGCACCCCCGGCATGGTGGGAGTGCCCTGCTGCACAGTAAGGCCCAGTAAGTCCAGGCGGGAGGGGTCGCACACGCATGAGGCCAGGACTTG
>PVKN010003905.1:0-35381 GCA_004027915.1 Capromys pilorides | reverse complement strand
GAGGCGTGCAATGGGCCATGGGGGGAAGTTGGTGGCAGGGGTGAATGTGGGGTATGAGGTGAGGGTGGGGGCAGGGGTGGGTAGGAAGGGTGGGGTGGGATGGGTGAGTGCGGTGACAATGGTGACTGTGGGTGGTGGGGGTGGGAGTAGGAGCCCCCTGGTGGCCGGGCCCCAGGGCCCCCTGCTGCGCCTGCTGCTGGCATCATCTGTGGGTGGTGACTGAAGATGAAGTGCTTGGGCCCCTGTTTGTGGGCAGGAGGGTGCTGGGGGGCAGGACTGTACAGGGGGAGGGGGGATGTGGGCTGGTGTAGGGGGTGGCGGCCATGTGGACCAAACTGCGGATGTCCCCCAGCCCCCCGTCTGGGAGCCCTTCCTGGCCGGCCCAAGGTATAGTGCTGGGGCCCTGGGACCGGACCATGGGCATGGAAATGGCGATGTGGCCCCACAGGGGGAGCTGAGGCAGGTGGAGGTGGAATGGAGCCCAACTGGGGCAGGGGTGGGGGTTGCTGAGGCGGTGGGGGAAGAGGAGGTTGCTGGGGTGGGAGGTAGGGTGGTGGAGCTGGCCCTGGTCCTTGGCAGTACTGGGCATGCAGAGCCTGGAGCTTGGATTGCCCATCAGGCAGCACCCCCAGGCCACCATGGCTGTGACCATGGTGGTGGTGGTGGTGGTGGTGGTGGGTGGAGGAAGCAGATGAAGAGGAGGCAGAGGCCTGGCCTGTTGGCGGTGGTGGCATCTGGAAGGGCCCTTTGCCCCGCTTGCTTCCAAATAGGGAGCCCAGGAAGGATGAGGAGTTGGAGACTGGCCTCTGGCTCTTGTACTCCTCTGGCGGCGGGGGTGGGGGTGGAGGTGGCATCCTCTGGTGAGGGCGTGGACTGCTAATAACAGACCCCTGGAAGGGGGGAGGGGGAAGTCAGGCCAGTCTAGATACCCTAGACCCCCAACCCTAAACTCCGGCCCGGTTCCTGAGGGCTGGAGCTGGGGAGACAGGGAACCCCCAAGTGATAACAACGACCAAACAGCAGTCTTGTGCTTTTTCGTGAAGCTCCCCAGCTGGCAAAGCTCTGTTGTCACAGCTACTATCTCAGCTGATCATCAGTGGGCAGAGGAAGAATTAGGAGCCCTTCCTCAGGCCCACTAGTAGGCCAGGAAAATGTGAGGCCCAGTGAGGCAGAGCACCTCACTCAGAGTCAAAGGATAAGACTTAGAGCGGAGAGTTTCTTGTGGCCCAAGTCCAAGGGTGGCCCTACTTGGAGCTGGCCCTGGGGTTGAGAGGGGGAACGGGAAAGTGGAAGACAGACCGAGAGACAGGCAGAGTGAGGACAGACAGAGCTGAGGACAGATGGAGAGAGCGGATGGCTGGGAGAGGCAGCCACACGATCCTAACAGGGAAGACAGGGAAGCAACAGGTCCCCTCCTCCTCTGGGGCTCCATGGCCAGGGCAGGGCTCATGCAGAGGACAAGTGGGGCAGGAGCTGGCACTTACTTCGATGGTGCTGTCCAGCGATCCCACGCTGTTACGCCGCCCCCGCTTCCCTGCACCCACAAGCAAGGAGCCCAGCGTCAGAGCAGCAAACCCCTCCCCACCCTGCTGGGCTCCAGAGCTGGACACCAGGCTTGGGCCCCTCCCGGGGACAGACACCCCATTATCCCCATTATTCCCCCATTGAAGAGGGCGAGGTGGGGAGGAGGAGAGGTGGAAAAGGAGGAGAAAGGAGGGAAAGATGCAGAAGGAGGAGAGGCAATACTGGAAAGACAGAAGAGGGAAAAGAGGAGGAGAGGTGGAGTAGTGAGCAAGGGACTGAGATTGTGGCCCCGCTTCACATTCCATGGCCCGTACCCTGGGCCCCACCTGTTCTGACCTGGCTACCAGGTCCCCTGCAGCACAGTACCCAGGGCTCTCGGTGAAGGCAGGGTGCATGTGTGAGGCAGGTAAAGGGAAGGCTGGAGGCCAACAACAGGAGGCCAAGAAGACACCCGGTCCCATGTCTCCCCAGCCAGGGCAGGGGCCCAAAACTTACCTGCATCAGAGAGGTCTCGCAGGGAACTGCTGAGTGCACCCCGTTTGAGGCCATCGCCTGCCCCATAAGTGTCCTCCAGGCTACTGCGGGCCAGTGTCCCATTCACTGAGTCCTTTGCTCCTCCAGGTTGTGAGGTGTTAGGCCGCATCATACCCTTCTGCTTCTCCAGCTCCGCTGGGTGGCAGTGGGGGAGACAGAGAGCAAGGGTCAGGAACAGGAGTGAGATTGAGCCCACCAAGAAGCACTTGCTTCTCCCTCCCTAAAGCCCCTAAGTTTCCCATTTTGCCCCATGGATGACCAGCATGTGTGCCCCCAAATGCAGCTCTATCTTGGAAGCTTCCTAGGTGCTCAACCCCCATCTCACACCACCTCCTCCTGCTATTATTGCTTTCTCCCTCTGAACTTTCCAACTCTTTTCCTTCCTTTCACCTTTTATACTCCCCTCACCTTCCTCTGTCATCTTTCAGTCAGGTTTCGCCCAACACCCCTGAGCTTCAATAAAGAGCTTCATGGAAAAGTCTCACAGTCAGGAGAGAAAGACCCATCTAGCTTACAGTGAAGGGCAATCTTTCCACAATTTGCTCTGTTCTCAAGTACCTTGCTCTAGAGCAGAGGGGCTCCCAGAGGGGCAGCCCACAAAGCTGACAAGAACCTAATCTGTTGTGTCAGTCCGTGTGCTAGTCACTACACATACTTGATTCCTCTCAGTCTATATTGTTTTTTTTTCTTTCCTGTATTTTAGCGAAGGGTCTGCAGGGTGTTCAGGGTCTCACTACTGCTTAGGACTCATGATCTGCCCGTTTATAGTTTCCCAAGAGCTGGGATTATAGGCATGTGCCACTATGCCCAGTCTCAATTGCATCTCATCCCAGGGGCAGAGCTGGCACAGCAGGCCCAGGAATCGAACTCTGGCCCCTGAGCCTGTTTGCAGGTGCTTTAACCTGCTGAGCTACTTGGCTGGGCCTTCAGTCCATATTGTTAACATCATTCACATTGTTCAGAGGAAGAATCAGAGAACCTGAGAAGTCACAGAGCTTGCCCAGTAGCATATAGCTAGAAATAGTGGGGCTGACGTTTTGGAAGCACATTCGCCCGATTGCAGAGCTTGGGCTCTCCAGCCTCCTTTTATCTCCCTCTTTCTGTGGAGCTCATGGATCTTGTCTACTTGCTTGTCTCATGGTCTAATTGTCTTGGTATGCTGAAATTCCTGCTCTGCATTCCCCAGGGTCTCCTGTGGAGATGGTGAGCTGTAACTTCTGACCTTGCCTTGATGGGGAGTGGAGTAGAGCCTGGGACTGTGAAGGCCTCACCACGAGCTGTCTATTGCCTGTCTCTGTCTCTGTCTCTTTCTGTCTCCTTGCCTTTCTTCCTCCTTCTCCTTTCCTCTACTTAACACCTTTTTACTTAACTGTGACTGCTTATCTTGGGGAATAAAAAACTGGGAGGGCATCAGGAAGAACAAAATGTAATCATTACTGTCCATTATGTAAAATAAAAATGACTTGGTGTAGCCCTGGGGGCTGGGAGGAGAGGTTGCTGGGACTCAACCAGGAACTGACATGGGGAGAGAAAGGTAGAAAACGGAGCAGGGAATGATATTTGTTGAACATCTGATATGTCATAGAACACTTTGGCTACCTTGTTTCATCTCCAAACTCTCTGAAGGGCAAGTCATTATTCCAGTTTCATGTAGGAAGATACTAGGGATTGGGCAACTCTATCTAGTTTTTCCAGATAACAAGTAATACCTGGGATCTGAAACTACACTTCTACCTCTTATACCCTGATTCTTCTCCCTTCTTCCTTCTAATAGAAGGAAGAGTTGGCTCACAATTAGAGGCTGGGCATAGAGGCCATGGCATAGACTCTTAGGGCTTGGAACAATAATCTGAGATTGAGGTAACGAGTGTCTTGTATTTAGGTAGAGACTAAAGAGTTCCTGGAATGAGGCTAGCAAGGTTAGATAAGCTAACCCTCAACCCTGAGATTCTCAAAAGACAGGATTCTGTGTCTGCAAGGCCCTGTAGCAGGGATTGAGACAGGGCTGAGTTACTCACATTCCACACGGTACTTCTCCATCTCCTGCACCTCTGCAATGGACTCACGAAGGTCAGATGTGAAGCGCAGCCGGTCCTGAAGGCTGGGGGCATTGAAGATGATGAGGACTTTTCGCTCCCCACCAGGAACTGCGGACAGCAACTTGATCCCAAACTGGTAATCTATGGGCAAAGAGAGGAGACAGGAGAGAGTGAGTGCCTCTGTCAGGATCGAAGCAAGCTTGGGAAATTATTTTTCACTTTTTTGTGTGCATTTCTTCTTTTGCTTCTTGTGAGATAGGATCTGGTTACGTTGCCCAGGCTTATCTTTAAATTCCTGGGCTCAACTGATCCTCCTGCCTCAGCCTTTGGATTGCTGGGACTACAGCTGTGTGCCACTGGGCGCAGCTTGGAAATGCTTTTTCTAACATGCCTCCTCTCTGCTCAAGCATCTTCAGCAGCTCCTCATTGCTCCCAAACTCCTGGTAGTTGTGGTCCTTTACTTCTTCATATTCTGGAGTAGGGGCTGGGGAGATAGCTTGGCAGTCTAAGCGCCTGCCTGCCGAGTGCATGGACCCTGGTTAGATCCCCAAGACCATATGCCATGCTGGCCCAGGGACGCCAGGCCAGCCACCAAAACTTGGCGTGGTGGTGCATGCCTGTTATTCCAGTGCTGGGGAGGCTGAGACAGGAGGATCACTGAGTCTAAGCTGTGTACCAAGACCCTGTACCAAACAAACAAATAAATGATTTTTTTTCTATTCTGGGGTATAAAGACAAATTGAACTCTGCACTGTTTTCTAGAAATCATTTTCCCTGTGCCTTTGCTCACAATGATTCTGCTCTTCCAGATGCCACTCAGCCATGATCCTCCCAGTTCAGTCCTTCAGATCACCAACCCTTCAGCCCACCAGTTCACACACTGTGGTTCCCTGCTCACCAAGGGTCAGACCTGGGGCACACTACACCTTTGCCTGTTCTTCATCCCAGGACCAAGTAGGTATTTTGGAGACCTTAGCCCAGTTGTAAAGGACTCAAAACCTGGAGGTTGGTGTGGATGAAGGATGAGTGTGGGGGCCATGGCATGGACTCTTGAAATGCTGGGGTCCAAGGGACTCACATGAATTCTGGAAGAGCTGCATGTGCATTTCCACGAGGGGAAAGGACTGACGGAAGCTGTACGTCACCAAGATCTTCTTCTTCTGGAAAATTTTGGTGACCTTTGGTAGGGGTGGGAAAAAGACAAGAGACAGGGTTTGGGGTGGGGAATTTCCATGTGGCACCTATTTCTGATAACCATCATACCCTCCCACCCCCACTACCAGACATATGCACAAAAACACACATTCCCACGAGGAGAGAACTGAAAGTTGAGGAACAGAAAGGAACATATGGAAAAAAAAATGCAAGTTCCCAATGGTATGGTGATACATAACAGGCATTTGCAATTTTTATAGGAACTTCCCTCCAGGAAGCCATTATAACAACTCACACACAAGTTTTCATTTTGCTTTGCCTTTTTGTGATACTGGGAATTGATCCCAGAGACTTTGACCTAAGATACACCCCCAACCCTTTTCCCTCTTTTGAAAAAAGGTCTTGCTAAGTTGTCTAGGCTGGCCTCAAATTTTCAGTCTTCCTGCCTCAGCTTGCAGAGTAGCTGGGATTACAGGTGTGCACCACCACTCCTGGCTCGCACAATGCTTTTCTTTTTATTTCTGAGCTACCACAGTGCTGGGTCAGGACCTTACCCATGTCAAGCTTTAATGGTAGTCCTCTAGTGAGTGATCGCCCCCTGCTGACCTGGAGGGCAGGTGTCTGCTTTTCAGGTTCTCTTGCTCAGCCAGATTCTATCCACCCTCCAGAGCCAGCACAATGGGAATTTTTGCCCTGCCTATAAGAAGGGTTAACATATCTTTTTCTTAAAACCTAGGATCTTTAGTGAGTGGTTGGGCACTTTGTGCTTTCTACTAACATAGATTCAGATAGTCTGCTATGCTCCAGGGCTGGCTAAATAGCTCAGTGGATTAAAGTGCCCGCACATAGGCGTAGGGGCCAGGGATTGGATCCATGGGCCTGCCATGCCAGCCCCACCCCCAGGGCATGCTGAGAGGGCAATAGAGACTGGGCGTGGTGGAGCGCACCTGTAATCCCAGCTCTTGGGAGGCTGTAAACAGGAGGATCACTACAAGTCCGATCTAGTAGTGAGACCCTGAACATCCTGTAGACCCTTCCCTAAAATAAATTAAAAAAAAGGAAAGAAAGAAAGACTAAATATCCTGCTATCCTGAGGGTAAAATCAAGGGCCTTATGCACATCAGGCAAATACTCTACCGTTGAGCTATACTTTCATCACCTATAAGTATGTCTTAAAGTAACTGTTTTGCTTGACATAGTGGTACACACCTGTAATCTCAGCCAGTCAGGAGACTGAGATAGGAAGATTGCAAGTTGCAAGTTTGAGGCCAGCCTGGGCAATTTAGTGAGATCTTTTTTTTTTTTTTTTTGCGGGACTGGGATTTGAACTCACAACCTTGCACTTGCCAGGCAGGCACTTGTGCCACGGAGCTATCTCCCTGGCCCCAATTTAGTGAGATCTTGCCTCAAAATAAAATCTTAAACAGGACTGGGGATGTAGTTCTGTGGTAGAGTGTTTAGTTAGCATGTGTGAGGCTCTGAGTTCAATTTTCTCTCTCTCTCTCTCTCTCTCTCTCTCTCTCTCTCTCTCTCTCTCTCTCTAACTGTTTTAAGCGTGGTTATACGGTTATAGGGCTGTGTTGCAAGGCATCTCTCTTGGTTCTTTGGAATGTGATCTCCACATATGACCTCTTATTTTCTTCTCATGGCAACCTATGAGATATGTTAGCTTCATTTCAGATAGCAGGAAATTAAGGCTCAGAGAGAGCAGAGAGAGTATTAAAGGTGTTTTTTTTAGAGCAATGATTCTCAATAGGGGGCAGGTTAGCTCCCAGAGAACATTGAGCACTATCTGGAGAACATATTCTCTCTCTCTCTCTCTCTCTCTCTCTCTCTCTCTCTCTCTCTCTCTCTCTCCCCCCCTCCCTCCCCACCTCTCTCCCTCTTCTTTCTCCTTCCCTCTCTCCTCCCTTCCCTCCTCTCCTTTCTTCCCCTTCCTTTTCCTTCTTTCCCCCTCTTCCCCCTGTTTTTCACTTTTTTTCTGCAGAACACAGTTTTGTTTGAAGGAGAGCTGCTGACATCTAATAGGTAGAGACTAAGGTCTTGCTAAATATCCTGCAGTGAACAAGATGGCCTCTTCCCCAAGAATTATTTGTCTCCAAATGTCAACGAGGCTGAGACTGAAAAACCTGCTCTCAAGGCCAAGGAACGTCAGGATCATTGTACTCAAATTTTTGAAGAGCTATCTTAGGGCAAAGGTAGAACGCCTATTTTCACGAGCCCCATGGGTCAAGTGACAATTGTTGGAGGAAACTCACTGGAACACCAAGTGTAGCAGTCAGATAAGCTATCTAGGAAGGCAGGTTTTGCCCAAGAGATGCAGAAAGAGCCTATAGTCTGATCTACAGTCTTGCAAGTCTCATCTCTAAAACATGAACATCTCTCTGTACTGGTGATAAGCTTGGTTTTAAGAATCACTTGGCATAAATACCACTGCAAGGTTTCACACTGCCTCTGGCTCACATGTTCACCTCTTTATACCCAACCCTCCTGGCTACTGAGGAGGACAAGGGCATTGCCTAGCACTTTACGGACTGCAAGTCTCGATGTACTCTGGCCCTCACATTTGCTGCTCTTGTGTGGCTTTGAGAACCTCCAGATGGATCCATGAAGAAAAGACAGGGCAGGGCAGGATTCCTTGTTGCCAGAGACCATGCAGGGCATAGCAGAACATGTCACCTGCCACTCCACACACCAATGTCCAAACGATTCACCACGGACCCAGCATCCAGGCTGGGCCTCTCCCTCCCATCACCTTTTACACAGTGCCCATACCACAAGGAGATCATTGAAGAGGAAGACCTCCCGTTGATGTAGCCCTATCCTCTGGGGGCGGTTTGGATCTGGCACCTCATAGAGCTGGCAACAGCAAACCAGTCGGCGGTGAGGAAGAGATAGAACCTAGATAGGAATGGACAAATAGGTGTCAGCAAATCCCGCCCATCAACTTCAGGCTTCTGGCACTGTAACATTCAACCACAAGAAGAAGCATACCCATGATACATATATATTACTCTGATACTAAACAACTAAGACTCTCTTTGCACCCTGTAACGCCCTCCATCTGCACAGGTTTTCCTGCCCAACTCCCCATAGTTGCCTTTTACCATTCCTCAAATCCTGATTCTAAATTGATCTCTTCCAAGAAAACTTCCCTGATTCTCCTAGGGCAAAAATGGCCTCTCCTTCCTTTCTGCTCCCCTAAACTAGCACATAAGGCAGGAGAATTAGTTGTGTCTCTATTTGGCAACCTTACTGATCTCTGAGTGGCTCCAAGGGCAGAGACCATGTCTGACGTCTATGTCTCTGATGCTCAGTGAAATGCTGAGCTCTGTGGAAAGGTTTTCATGAATGTTTGTTGGCCAAAGGGTATTTTTGCTTTGTTTCTCAGCTAATATTAACTTAGTGCCTCAGTTGGGATGGGTGGGCAAAATCAGAGGTGGGAAGGATGCTAATATTCATACAGCACCTTCTATGGGCCTTGCAGGCTCGTTTATATGGGGGTGTCTTACATCTATGCTATGGCTTCCTGAGAAATCCATTATCACTCATTCCATAATGCAGGTAAGGAGAACCTGGGGTTCAGAGATTTAGTATTCAATGTTGAAGCTAGACCAGAATCCTGGTCTTCTGCAGCCTCTTAGGCACTTACTGGTTTCTTGCCAACAATCATGCGCTCCACGGCCTGCACCTGGGACACATGGTCATCGTTGGTTCTCAGTTCGCGTCCCTGGATGCGCTGGTAGATGCCAACCAGGAGGTCTCGGGGGATGTCTTCACCATTGTCAACCCCTGTACGGGGGGAGGGGGAGTAACACAGGAATATGTCCCATAAATATGAGAAACAGATGGAAGGATAGGGATACTCCATACCCAAGAATCCTCCACCCCCATGACATGATTATAATCAGAATGAAGGGTCAATGAGCATCTTTGGTCCCTTATCCAGGATCAGTGCATGGAAGGTGCCCTTGAATGAAACAGTTGGGTGTTTCTTTTCCATGGTACAGATTTTGTCTCAATAACTCAGAACATATTGTAATTAAAATGGGTACCATTTTTTTGCCCTTTTAATCAGCAAAAATAATTTAAAATAATGTCCAGAGTTAATAAGAGTATGGGGAAGTGCTCATGTATGGTAACGACTAGTTTGGTAGGTGATTTGGCAAGAGACTAAATGTTCAGACCCAGTGATTCCTCTTCCAGGAATGTGACCTGAGATACTACTCAGAAATATGCATAAGAAATATATCCAAGAATGTTCACTAAGTTCTATTTACAGGAAAACTCTGAAACAACCTAAGCTCTAACAATAGACAGATAGGTAAAGGGTAGCATATCTGCTTCATAAAATGATATACAGTTATTAAAAACTTGATGTTTAAAAAATAAAACTTGATGTTTATAAAATATTTCAGTAACATGAGAAAACTCTTATAGCAAGGGAAAAAAGATAAGTTACATGTGTAGCATGATCTTAACTATAAAATGCTACATATGCATAGGAAAAAAAAAGACTGGAGTGCACCCAAATATGGTAAGTCTCTGACATATGAACAAGTTCCTTTTTGGGAGAATGTTCATAAGTTGGATTCATTTGTAAGTCTGACAAGTGAGTCTTATACACCTTTGATGCAAATATGCAAAGTAAAGCATAAAAACCCAAACATAAATACAATAAATCCCTGACCCTACTGTATTACTGTACACTATCACATGTACAGTAAGCACACAGCAGCACAACTGTGACAATGACAGGAAGACACGTGAGCTACTTTCATGATGTGTTCACATCTATGAATCTTTGTAATGTGAGATTCCTTCAAATCTGTGAAAGTACAAAACTCCAATATTAGTTGTCAGGGATTTACTGTTCTAAGCATGGTTACCTCTAGGGGGCAGAATTTGGACTTAATTAAAACACTTTTCTTTTTCTGAGACTGGGTCTCACTATGTTGTTCCAACTGGTCCTGAGCTCATTGCAATAGTCCTACCTCAACCTCCTGAGTATCAGGATTACAGGTATGTGCCATCACATCTAGCTATTATTTTTCAAAAGACCTTTTTTGGAAAGTTTTGGGGGATCAGCCCCAGGCCCTCATGCATGCTAAGCACACACTCTAAAACTGAGCAATATTCCTAGCTCCCAAAATTTCTCAAATGAATATATACTACTTTTACTCATTTGTTTGCTTATCATTTGCCTAAATAATCAGAGGGGAGAAACACACACACACACACACACATATACACACACACACACGTCCTTCCATATCCATGGGAAATTAGTTCTAAGACTTTCCATCGATACCAAAATCTGAGGATGTTAAAGTCCCTTATATAAAATGGTGTAGTATTTGTGTAAAAATTTAGACACATCCTCCATATAAATTATCTCTAAATGACTTAACACCTGATATGATAGAAATGTTATATAAGTAATTGTTCTACTGTAACTTTTAGGGAATAATGACAAGAAAAGTCTGTACGTATTTAGTATGGATAAAATTATTTTTGAATAGTTTTGATCTGTGGTTGGTGGAATTCACAGATGTGGAGCCCACAGAAACTGAGGGCCAACTGTATACACATACAGAGAGACAATGTGTGTGGGGGTAGATGAATGAATAATGGCAGTATTCTAGGAGACAGCTCCAGATGGTTGCTGATCTAACTCCCTCCTCCCAAATGTACCCTTCTCTACTCCCGATTTTCTAAACCTTCTGCTAAGGGAAAAATTTGTCTCCTTTCGAAATGCCACTCCTCCTTGACCAGGTAATACAGAATTATTATTCCTCACTGTTTTTTTACCTTAGCTACCAGAGAATTTAGAGCCTATCAATTATGTAGACCTGATGCTCAGCAAATTTGTCTTGTTTGGGTTTTTTTTCCTCCTTTCCTCTATTTACCTCTTTCATTTCCATGGAAATAATCTTAACATCTGTGTCATTTTTTTTAGTAGGTTGCTCTTTGGTGAGAGACAGGGTTTAACATCCATATAATAAAACCAAGAAAAAAAGAACAAATGACATCTTTCATCTCGCATTTAGGGCCCTCAGATAGTTGTTCCATCTGACCTTCCCAAACAACCATCTACCCCACCTTCCCATCTTCACTGTTCTGTTAGCAACTTTTATGTTTTCTTCCATGGTGCCTTTGTTGTTCTTCCTGCTGGATGAGTCCTCCCCTGTCTCTATTCACCTTATCCGTGCCTTCAGGGCTCACCTTTATATAAAACCCTGCAGGAAGCCAGTTGGCACGGGGTTCTCCCTCTTTTGAACTGACTGCATGTTGGCCTTTCTGCCATCACTGTTCACTCTGTTTATGTTGGTTATCTATGTACTGCAGTCAGTCTTTCCCACACGGAGCTCTCTCAGAGCAGGGACTACAGTAGACCCATCTTTTGTCCTCAGCACCCATTATAGGACCTGGCACACATTAAATACTCAGGAAGTATTGACTAGATGGCTAGTTGATGCTGGCTGAATGAATAAATGAATACATGTACAGTGGAAAGGGTACCTAAAATAATTGAGTATTTATGAGCATAAGTAGAAAGACAAGGACAGAGGAAGAAATGACTAAATAAGTGAATGACTGAGTGAAGAACCAGGATGTTTATTTATCATGTTCACTGGTATAACCCCAAGACTTACAAGCCTGGTACAGAGAAGAACTTCAGTAAATAGTTGATGTGTGGATGAGTATACAGGCAAACTGCTAGTGTGTGTGTGTGTGTGTGTGTGTGTGTGTGTGTGTGTGTGTGTGTTTCTTGGGATCAAATCCAGGCCCTTGCACAGGCTTAGTGAGGGTTCTACCACTGAGCTGCACCCCCCAGCAAATGACTATCTGAATCAGTTAATAGACGAACATCCTGGGTTCATCCAGAATAAAAAGAAAGTTACAACACCACAGTTAATTTCTCCCCAACAGCAGGTATTTCCCTTCATTCTTCCACACCCCTCCAACCTACATACTTTCCTTTCCCATGTTACGGACAGAAAAACCCAATGGGAAACTCCGGTCACCTCACCTCTCAGGTTCTTGATGAAGTCATCTAGTTTCATCTTGCGTTCAGCCTTAACACTGGGACTGTACATGTCAGTATTGAGAAGAATGATGGCAAAAGCAAGAATGAAGATGGTATCTGGGTTCCGGAACTGGCGAACTAGGGCTGGATTGCAGACACAATACCGCTGGCTGCAGGACAGGAGGGGCCAAGGCCAGACTCAGGCACAAGCAATCTCCACCTACCCACCATCCACCCAGCCTGACACCACCATCCCTTTCTTCCAAGAAATACTCCCTTGGTCTTTGGGTCTGTCCTCTTGAGTTTCTCCAAAACAAGCAGGTAAAAGTCAGTCTTACCTTTTGTGGAGATTTCCCAGGTGATTTAAATAAATTGTCTCATGTAATCCTATCACAATCCTGCAAGGTAGCTATTTTTCTTCTTTCGCTTCTTCTTCCTTTTTTTCTTGGTGCTGGGAATTGAACCTAAACCCTCAAGTATGCTAATCATGTACTATCACTGAGCTATGACCTCAGCCCACAAGGTAGCAGTCCCATTTTACAGATGACGTGACTGAGGCTCCAAGTGGTGGGGTAACTTGCTCAAGGGAACAGAGCTTATAAATAGTGATGCTAGGATAAAAACTCCCATCTTTCTAACTGTAAAGCAAATCATTCCCATCATTGGTTACAAGTTCTCAGTAACTTCTGTTTCTCCTTTAAATATTTCAAAGGACTACAGCAGGATTGTGACACAGGTCTGTCTGATCCTAAAGTATGTACAGTGGAATATGATGGTTATAGGCATGGATAGATCACGGAGTCAACACACCTGATTTAAAATTCTGATTCCATGCCTTGCTGTACAATTCTAGGCAAGTTACTTAGAGTCTCTGAACTTCAGCTTTCTCAACAACAAAGTGGGTACAAAATGGAAATAATAATAGAAGTACCTACCTCATTGGGAGGTTTTGAGTATTGATGAAAAAACCATGTAAAGTACCTTGGCACCTGATACCTAGTAAGTCTTCCATGAATGTTAGTTCTGTTCTTTTCTATTCTGTTCTCTCCTCTCCTTTTCTTCTTTTCCCCCCCTCCCCTGTCCAATCCCCTTCTTCAACTCTCTTTTTGCAGTGCTAGAGGTAGAATAACCATGGGCCTTGTACATTTTAGGCAAGTGCCCTACCACTGAGTTAGACCTCCAGTCCCATGGAAGTTCGCTTTCATTGCTGATGTTGTCGCTTATTAAATGCCCACATTCCAGATGCTGAGCTAGACATGTTGTATGTACTACCTTTGATCCTTACAACTGCCTTGCAAGATATGATTTATCATTTCTATCTTATGGTGAGAAGAGTATGAGGTTCAAAGAAGTTACTTGTGGACACATACTCCATGAGGCCCCAAAGCAGAGAGGGACTGCTTCAAGAAAGGGAAGCAGGCACACCTGAAAGCTTCGATGAGTCGCTCCACTTTCTGGGCCTCACCCTGAACCCGGATATGGGATTGGAACTTCCGGAGTGCATCATCCAGATCCATGGAGGAAAAGTCCATCTCATCCACTACACAACTGAGGAACAAAGAAGGAGGTGTGGCATTCTCAGTCCTTCACAGAAAACCCCTGACCTACCTGTCCCTGCTCAATGCCCCCACTGATACACTTCCAAAATCGGGAGCTGTGGTCTGAACAAGAGGACATATGAGGACAGTATATTTGAAAGTAATCCAGCCTAGCGAGTCTGGTAGATATATGTGGTTATTAAGGGATCTTTCTGTCAATTAACTCTTTCTAGAAATGGTAAAACTAAGACGCGAAGTAGGACATCATATGAGCATATCCTGCCCAGAGTCACTCAGAAAACTTTAGGAATAGGTCAAGAGTGATCAGACCCCCTTGGCCAAAGCATATGGGAGTAGGAAGGTCTGTTCATCCTGTTTTGTAAAGTTTATCTGAGCAAAAAGGGCAGCCCCCACCCCTTTCCAGGAATCCCTGGCCCGCCTGCCCCATGCTGGGGTCCTCACTCCAATACATCTCTGTTGAACTGCTTCTGCCGGTTCCCTAGGAATTCCCCTATCATCTGCCGGCTCAGGCCTTTTCTTTCCAGGATGAAGTGAGCCACTCCCACTGGTGTGTCTGACAGGAAGCCTCGTTCAATCAAATACTGGATACCCTTCTCTGGCTTCCTGCAGAAAGAGAGGAGGTAGATGAGATGACCGTCTTGGAACTGTGCCTTCTGTCCTGTTTTTAGAACTAATTTTGGCCCCATCTAATCATGGCCTCAAAGAGCCAAGGATGTTAAATCTACAGTATAGTCCAATCCTTTCATGGTATGGGTAAGAAAACCAAGACCCTTGCCAGGCTATATGAACAAGTTCAAGGCTAGCCAGCACTGCATAGTTAAGATATTGCCTCAAAACAAAACAAAATAAAACAAAGCAAACAAAACCTGAGGCTCAGGGATAAGCTGCTTGCTCATTTTACAGAGCTTCAAGAGGTGTTCTCATTCCAACTTCCTGCTGCACTAGTGCTGCAGGAAGTTGGAAGAAAATTAGTATCAAATGAGAGCCTGTTTTATGCCAGGACATTTGTATTTCTAGCAGGGCCAGAGGAATCCTGAGAGCAGGCCTGAGCTTCAGGCCACGACTTTCTCAGTCACAGACCCTCAGGGCCGAGAAGAGGTTACTCTGTTCAGTGCTCCACATCCTACCCACGTGGGTATCGCCCAACCTCTGTGAGTACTTTGTTTTTGATTAGTACTAGAAATTGAACTGAGGACCTTGTGCTTGCCAGGCAGTCTGCTATGCTGCTGAGCTATCTCCCCAGCCCTCTGTGAGCACTTTTATAGATAAGGTTCTCCCTAGGTTTCCAGAGAGCTAGGCCAAAATCTAGGTTGGAGCTATCCCATATTCAGAGCTCCAGAACATTAGCACTTCATACAGCTAAAATTTGGAAGAGACTTTGGTGTTCTAAGAATCTCATATCTATCACTTCCTAGCTGTGCGATTTTAGAAAATCTCCTTTACTTCCAAGTCTCAGTTCCTTACCCATAAAATAGACATTATTATCCACTTTGCTGAATTATTGTGAGAATTAAATATAGGTGGCAGTGTTGAATAGACTATGAAGATAGAAGGCATTTACATCTAATTTCTTCCATTACATCTCATGTCTTCTAATTACATCTAATGTTTCCTAATTACTTTGTAATCAAATGCCACACACCTACTCTATTCGTAAGCGCCTGGCCCAAGACCAGGCACTAGAAAGAGCACAGTTGTCTCTGAGTAGCTGAGTAGTCCAGCACATGGCCCTGCTTTCAACACCTCAAACAAACACATCCTGCTTGTCAATAAATAGAAAATGCTCGGGCTCAAGGAAGAAACAAACATTGACTAGGCTTCACAGCACGTGGTCAAAAGCAGACTAGGGGTCCTGGTCTCCCGCTTCCCAGACTAGGGCTCTTTGTACCCCAAATCTCTTCTGTAAATGGGGGAAAGATAAGGCTCAGAATCCATTCAGTGGGAACCTCACCCAAGGTCACATAGCCAGTCAGTGGCAGCACTAGGACCCAAACCTAGGTATATTTGGGGTCTCTATTACACTGATGCTAATGCCCTTCCTTAAATAACCAGGGAGAAATACCAATCCACCAAATGAAAAGATGGCAGAGAAGCCAGGCCACTGCCTCATTCCTGAGGACCAAAATGCCTACTGTAGGGTATAAAGGGGTAATGAGGCTAGAATATGAAACACATACTTATTGAAGAGGTTGAGGCCAATGCGGTAATGCCGCCTCTGTACCACATCGTTATTGAAGGCTGGTGAGTCCCAGCTGTGCCTTGTCTCCCTCTGGTATGTCTGCTTGCACAGGCCAGCAGCTGGAGGCTCCCTCAGGCTGTCCCGAGAAGAGGAGCCGGAGCTGCAGTTGATGGTCTCGTTTGAATTGCTGGAGCTCTCCAGGCTCTCGTTATCTCCACCATCAGAGTTCTCACCAGCTGCCTCACACTTCCCCAACCTCCGGCTCCCAGCCACACCACTGGGCCCAGTGCCACTGTTGGGGGCTGGTGGCAGGGGTCCAGGTGGGGCTGGGGCTGGGCCCTCAGGGACTGGGTAGTGACGGTGTGGGATTGGGGCCCTGCCTGGTGGTCCTTTGTGCTTCAGGGTCCCATGGGGGCTGCAGCCATCAGCCTCATACACCAGTTGGCGATGGACAGAGCCTCGATCTGAGCGATCACTCAGGTCCACGGAGCTGTCACTAGGAGGCTCAATGGTAAGCAGGGGAAGGTGGGCAGCCCGCAGCCGGAAATCCCTGCATTCCAAGCAACCAGGCCCCCGGCGGGGGCCTTCCTCACGACTACCATCTTCCCGGGTCCCTGGTGGCACTGGTGGAGGAACTGGGGGGAGGGCGGCTGGTGCCCAAAACTCAGGCCGGCTTTGGGGTGGGGGTTCTGTGCTGGGTAGTCTCTCAGGAGATGGTGGAGGACCTGGGTCATCCAGGTAGAGGGGAAGGTCACTGAAGGACGTGGCTGAGCTGTCTTCTTGCTGTTCCTTTGACTCCCGCTTCTCCAACTGGGCTGATCCCGGCTCCTCTGACATGGGTCCTGATGGGTGGCAGTTCAAGGCCTCATCAATAGATTCAGCTAGAGACTTCACCTGCACAAAGGGAAAGGGAATCCGGGAAAGGGAGAGAAAGAAGGAAAGATGAAGGGAACAATATGGAAGGGTAAGGAGAAGGGAAAAAGGGGAAGAAAAGGGTGGGGGTAATTTTGGTGAGTCAGCTCAGCAAAGAGATTTTCCTTTTCCACTCCTGACAGGTTCTTTACAGTCTGTAAGATAACTCCTGGGGAGCCATTGTGAGCTCTCAGGAACTGGGATCAGTGCCCACTAATTCCCTTTCCATCTCAGATACTCCAGTGCACTTCTCCTTCCCAAGGCAAAGACTATCTCCTGCCTCAGCTGTCCAACATTTCTGCAGCCTTACTCCTCCATAATCCAGAATCCTAGCTTCTTCTGGGCTCCTAGAACACTGGGTGATTCTTCCTTAGGAAATTCATAATATTTAGCCTCGAGAATCTAAGCCACATCTGGGAACTCTACCTCCCTCTGGTGGTATCCAGCTTTCAAACTGGCCCCAAGGATCCCTGCCTCTTGGTATTATAGATATTCACACTGTCAGGTACCATACTGTACCAGAGTTGGTCTTATGACCCATGGTATATGGTAGAAGTGAAGATGTGTTGCTTCTACAATTAGGTTGTAAAAGACTACAGCTTCAGTCTTGAGTATTCTGCTAGGTTTGTACTTTTCCCCCCAGGCCCACATGGTGAGGAGCTGAAACCCCCTGCCAACAGCCAAGTGAGTAAGTTTGGGGATAACTGGGACTAGAAGAATGAGTACAGGCCTGATTTCTCTCTTTTGGAATTCCGTTCAACACACAAGAAATGTTTAATTAAATCTTCATTATATGAATGAATGGGTAGACAACACAGATCTCTCCAATACTTCTTTCCTCCCCTCTACCTCTTTATTAGCCCCAGGGAAGCACGGCTAGGATAATGGCAGGGCCAGATTAGAGTTTAAAGCAGTGATTTCTTCTCTTATGAAGATTCAATTATTTTTACATTCATTCAATAATTTCTACCAAGTACTTCCTTGGTTTCAGGCAGAAAACTGACAGGTACTAGGGCCAGCCAAATAGCTCAGTGGATTAAAGCACCTGCAAGCAGGCACAGAGGCTGGGGTTCGATCCCTGGGACTGCTGTGCTGGTCCTGTCTCCAGGGCACACTGAGTTGGCAATTGAGACTGTGCATGGTAGCGCCAGCTCTTGGGAGGCTATAAATAGCAGATTTCTACAAGTCCAAATTAGTAGTGAGACCTGGACACCCTGTAGACCCTTCCTTAAAATACAAAAAAAATAAAAAATAAAAAATAAATAAATAAATAAAAAGAAAAAGAAAAAAAACAAAACCCTAGAAAATTCACATATACTTAGGAGCTATGACCTACCTCAAGTGCTTTTACCTGCTACCTAGTTGAACTGACTCTTCCAAACATCTCTGAAAAGAAGACTTTCTCTTACAGGTCTGTAGCTCAATGGCAGAGTGCTTCTGGAGCATGTGTGAAGCCCTGGGTTCAATCCCCAGCACCACAAAAAAAATCTATTTTACTGATGATATGTCAGTGAGGGTAAACTGCTCAACACTGCACAGCTGGGAGATGGCAGAACTGTACACCTGGAATTAACAGCTGGGCAGCAGGTATGTTGACACACTGTGAAGGTAGACTGATGTTCTACCCACTTCATAGCCAGTGACATTCCCATCCTTCCATGTTTTTTTCTTGCAAATGCATATGCAAGCAACACCCTCCCAGCTCTCTCTAACTTGCTTAATCTTCTCAGTCTGGTGAGATCCAATTCCAATGCTATTTTCTCTGTGAAGTTTCTCTGGTCCTTCCAGAATCTTTTCTCATGGCTCTAAGCACACTCTATTTCAGAAGATAATAATGCATCCATCATATGTCTGCTACTTCCTATCACAATGGGAGATCCTGAAGAATAAAGGACCAAGGCCAATGTCTCAGCCTGCATGTTCTCCTCTGTGAAATGGGGATAATAATCTCTATGTTACAGATACATTCTGAGGCACAGACAGTATGTAGTACCCAGTAGGTGCTCATTACTTGTTAGTTACATCAGTGAGAAGTTTTGTTTTCTTATTTTTTTCAGTACAATCATATTTTTTAAAAGACAGGGTCCCATCACTATCAAAGTCCCAAGTCAGACCATAGCTAGCTATTGTTTTTAAATGCTCAACTGCACAACTTCTTTCAGTTCGGAATACAGGTAAAAAACAGAAGGAGCAGCCAGAGCCTAGGGATGGAGAACAAAGGCCATTTTGGGGGCTTCTGACCTGTTTAGAGAAGGAGTCCTCAAGTTCTGTGATGTCATTAGAAAATTCTCCAGATGTGGTGACAGAGCTTCCACCACCATCGATGCCTCCACCACAGGAGCCTCCATAGGGGAGCCCCCGATCAAGTCGGTGGCTCCGGGCACCAGCCATGGCACCCTCATCCAGCGAGGCTGGCTTGCCCTCGAAGTACGCGGGGTTCTGTGCCTTCTCGTACTCCTCAAAAGAGAACTGCATCCGCATGTTAGAAAGGATGATGCGGCGGGACATGCGGCTCTCTGAAGCTGAGCTACGGAGCCGCTCGAAGTTCTTGTTCATGCGATACTGGCGGAAGGCTGTTTGGATGGTCCTGGCAGCCCTGCGGCTCAGAAAGGAGCCCCCATACTTCCTCTCCAGCATTTCCACCTGGCAAGGGACAGCCAAAGGGAACAAGGTCAGAGTATCACCACAGCCTCATGGTCCTAGGTCCTCAAGCATACCTACACTCAAGTCATAGCTTAACTACTGACAGTCACCCAACTATGCCAGGTGATGTGCTCAGTGATGTCTTCATACTTGACTCTCAGACAGTGCTGGTCACATGGGGTTAGGCCACGTCGTGATTTTCAAAAATTTGCAAGCAATATATGTTAATTATTTAAAAATACCAAAAACCTACAGAAGCCAAAAAAGGAAAGAAAGACAGACAGACAGACAGAGGAAACCAAAAAGTTGCAGGAAAGAAGAAAAAGAGAGAATATATTGGCAAGTGCCTGCTTTGGCAAGAGCAGGGACCAGGGTTCCATCCCCAGTCCTGCATGCCTCGCTGGCCCCTGGGGCATGCTGAGCCAGCGACAGAGTGGGGGAATGGGGGCACATGCCTACAATTCCAGCACTGGGGAGGCTGAAAAAAGGAGGATTGCTATGAGTCCCAGCTGTGTAGTGAGACCCTGTATAAATACATAAAATGAAATCAAATAAATTAATTAATAAATTAAAGAAAGAATGAGAGGAAGAGAAGGAAGGGGGGAAGGAAGGCTGGCTTGCCTAATGCCCAAACACACAGGCCAGTGATAGAGAACCTTTTAGAGCTTTCAATGATGCAAACAAACCATAGGTCTGTCACCACGGAGCCTAGACAATACCATAATTAACATTTTGGTGCAGCATATGTCCTTACAGGTTTCTTTATTCCTAAATGTAGCTTGCCTTCTCCTTTGTTGTTGTTAAGCTAAACAATATATTGTATCATATGTGAAATCTTCAACTTATGTATGTCCTTTCTCTTAGACTGTTTTTGAAGACTAGGTATAGGTCTCATTCACCTTTATGTCTCCAGGACCCAGGCAAGGAGCTCAATAATGTTTGCTCAGTGAATAAGAGAGTCCATGGATGGGTGGTGAGAGAATGAGTCTTTAGAAGAAGGAAGAGAGCATTCCCGAACTCCAGTGGCATAGTTTTTCCTGAATACCTCCCTCTCATGACACATCCCAACCCCTTGCTTGGCTTTCTTTAGCAAAATACGCCCATCTCCAACCAGAGAGCCATTTCTTTGGTACCTTCTTATCCTGTAAGTCTGTGGAGAGTTCATAGCTGTCCGATAGGGCCTTGGAGCGCTTTATCTCCTCTTCTTCCTGCTTCCTCAGGGCGACACTGGCTGGCTGGAGGCGTGCCCGCTGAGCCCAGGGAAGGCCCATCCCAGCAGGAGGGCCCCCCATGTGGCTGCTGGTAGGGGGCAGCTGGCTCAGCCGGTAGGGGGGTTGGCTCCCGGGGCTATCAACTGCTGTGCTGAGGTCACTGCCTGGGGCATCACCCTCCACACTGTGGGGATGAGATTAGATGAGCCAGGATATGAGAACAGGAGAGAGGTCTGCTGAGCTGGACTGAAACTTAGTAGACTGGATTTATTCCCCACCCTGTTTCTACATAGAGACCCCAACACCTAAAAGCTTTAAGCTGTTCCTCACTGTCCCCACAGACTCTTTCCCTTTAAGCCTCTCTGCTTTCACTGGCATATCCTCACTTCCCAGCAGCCTCCTCCCTCAGAGATACATTCTACAGCCCCCTCCTGTTGGATGCCTTTCCGACAAGCTCTGCCTTCTCAGAACCGCCCATCACAGCCTGATTACCTCACAGCCTAACCCTTAGACCAGTCTCTTCCCAGTCCTGTCTCATCACGTTCTTTTATTCTAATAGTTTCTGCCCTCAACAGCTAGAATCTCACTCTCTTTTGCCCTAATGGTCTCGTTCTCTTCTCCTCAGACCTCTTCCCCTCCTAGCTCCATCTCCTCATGGACCTGTCCCCAACATGGTGCCTGTGATGCTGTGATTTTCTTTCCAGTGCCACCCCCACACTACGCTGGACCAGTTCAGTTGTAATGTTGCCCCCCACTCCATCCCCTAGAGCCTTAAACCCACCCATACATCCTGCCCACCCAGGAGCTCCCCTCCCTGCCTAACCCTGCCCCTGTGTATCGCCCCAGCCCTTGGCAGCCTGGAGTCCCAACCTGGCCAGTCCCCAGGGTTCCCCAGCCGCGCTGCTCCAAGAGTAGGGCTGGGGCTTGGGCTCCCAATAGTGGGAGGCACCTCCCATCTAGCATCCTCACAGGTAAAGAACTGCCCTGCGGGGCAGCTTCCTTTTTCTCCTCATGGCCTCCTCGGCTCAGGTGGGGAAGGGGGCAGCAGTCTTGAGACAGGAAGAGTGGCAGGAGCTGGGCCCCAGGCTGGCCTGTCCGGTTACTCAGCTGTTTTTCTGCCAGATCTGCTCCCACAGTGCCATGGCAACCAGGCTGCCAGGGGAACCCAGGTGTCGACAGAGCCCTGGTGCCCTAAGCTGAGCAGGCAGACTTGGTGAGGAGCTATACAGGTACGGAAGACCCAGGAGGGTTCCAGAGGTGAGGAACGGACAGGAGAGGCATGGTTGGGCATGGGTGGGCCCAGGGAATGGTCTGGGTATGGGGGGCCCAACACTGGGGAGGTCTAGGTTGGTAAAAGGTTAAGGGGGCCACTTTCCAGCCCCTGGTTGGCAGAGATCAGATAAACTAGGTGAAAGGAGATTCCTTACCAGACTAGGAGCTTTGAACTGCTGTAGGCAGGCCTGCCTCTCAGCAGGGCACTCTGGGCTCGGGACTGGGTATGATGAGGGGCTGCAGCCATTAGGCTAGGCCCTGGATTTTGGAGGAACCAGACTCTGCCCTGGTGGGAACTTCTGCCCTCCCATTTCTTATCCCCAACCCTTCCAAGTGTGAATCTGCAACATTGCAAAACCGCCCAATACTGCCCTGGACAAAGCAAAAACACCCTAGTGGTCATCCTCCACCACACACTCTCCATTCTAGGCCTCAGAGGCTCCAGATGTCTCCGTTTATGGGTCAGATCACCCCCTCCCCCACTGAAGTTGTTCCTCTTCTCTCAGGACATCATGATCTGTTACACATACACCTCTCAAACCTCTCCCCTCCCCCACAGCTATGATCAACTAATCATGAACAAGCCAGAGCTTCTATCACCCAAGTTCTTCATTCTGATGCTGTAGGCCCCTCCAAGATAAAAGACAATGCATATTGAGCACTTAACACATTTAGGCACTGTTTTTATCATCTCATGCTTATCAATAATTTGGTTACTCCTCCAGACAACCACATGAGGTAGGTATTGTACTTATATTCATTTTATACATAAAGAAACCGAGGCCCAGAAAGGTTAAGTAGCATATATATGGTCACACAGCTATTGATGATACAGCCAGGACTTAGATTCAGGCTGTGTGACTCCAAGGCCCACAGTCTCAAACATTGAGCCATACTGAAAGGTTGGCTGCTAGCCTTCTACTTCACCCACCCTGGCCCACATCCTTTCTCTCAAATGCTCCTCAGTTTCCTACCTCCAAAACTGCTCATATACTACCTTCCACCTGCAGTGCAATCCCCATCACCTCTATTATGTGCAATCCGAGAAATCCCCCACATCCTTGTTCTGTCAAGATTCAGGACATATACCACCACTAAGAAGCCCTCCTGAATCCTGCTGCCAGCCTGAAACTATTGCTGGTCCTGTTCAGAGCTCCCACACACAGCACATGGCTGTCCTTCTTTTTATGGCACAGATCAGTTTTGGCAAAGCGTGACAGCTATTTGTGTACATGGCTCTCAGAATCCCAGCACAGGAAGAGAATTTGGTAATCTACCTAACAGAAAGCACAGAGCCTGGGGCAGCACAGGTGCTCAATATGTTTTGGGCCTGAACTTGTGCTATGGTCCCCAGTGTGTTCTCCATCACATAGCCAGAGAGAGCTTTCACAATGCAAATCTTCCCATTTCTCTCTCCCATGAAAATCCTCACACCACTCCCCATCGTTCACACAATGAGCACCATCTGAACACCTATGCAGGCGCTAGGTACTAGAAACATAAAAGTGAGCAGGACACACAACAATGTTCTTTCAGGGTGGTGATACTGTAGTGGGGAAGACAGACTACAAATAAACATATGAACTTAAAATTTCAGGTAGGGATAAGTACTAGGAAGGAAAATAAAACAGTGATAAAAGTGCTATTTTTTAATACTAAAAAAGTGTTGTTTGGGGGCCACTGAGATAGCTGGTCTAAACACCTGTCAAGGCAAGGGCAAGGACTTGGGTTCGATCCCTGGTACCACATGTCATGCTGGCCCAACCCTGGGCCCAGCCTCACCAAGACCTGATGCACAAACCTGTAATCCCAGCACTGGGGAGGCTGAGACAGGAGGATCACTACAAGTCCGAGGTACGTAGTGAGACCCTGTACCAAATACATTAAAATAATAATAATAATAATAATAATAATTTTTAAAAAGTACTGTTTTAGATGTAGTAGTCAAAGAAGACTTTTTTCTCTAGGAAGTGGCATATAAGCAGAACTCTGAGGGAAATGAAGGAGTGAGTTGTATGGCTGTCTAAGGTAAAAGTACAAAGGGTACAGCCAGTGCAAGGGCCCTAAAGTAGAACCATGCTTGGTGTGTCTGAGGAACAATGAAGAGGCCAGTGAAGCCAGAAAAGGGGGAATGGTGGAAGAGAGACAGAAGATAGATAATGAGAACCAAATTGTGAAGGACATTGAGCCCATAATAAAACTGGCTTTTATTCTAATTGAGGTTAACAGAGGAGAGATGTAACCTAACTTACATTTTATAGAACTCACCATCCATACGCTAAGTTTCAGCTTGCTCACTATGGCCACAGGTGACCTGACCCTTGCCCCTTAACTCCAACCTGGCTACCTCTTGCTCACCCTTCAACGTTTAGCTCAGGTGCACCCTTCCCCATCTGCCTACCTCTTCCAAGAAGGCTGGCTTACAGGCCTTTCCTCTTTGCCACTGTAGTGCTCTATAGTCACCTCTGTCCCTAGGCCAAGGGTATCAATTAGTACACTGAATCCTCACAACTTACTAGGCAGGTACCATTAGCCTCATTTTGTTGATAAGAGCACTGAGGTTCAGACAGGTGATGTAAACTCTTTCAGGTCACACAGCCCTAAAGTGAGAAAGCCAGGATGCGAACTGTAGATCCTAGGCCTCTTTCTTTCTTTCTTTCTTTCTTTCTTTCTTTCTTTCTTTCTTTCTTTCTTTCTTTCTTTCTTCCTGCTACTGAGGATCTTATACATGCTAAAGAAGTGCTTTAGCACTGAGATTTAGCCTTTCATTTATTTTTTTTATTTTGAGATGGGGGTCTCGATAACTTGCTTAAGCTGGGCTTAAGTTTCTGACATCACACACTACAGTCCTCCTGGGACTAGAGGCATGTACTACTGCCTGGTTCAAGCTGTCTTCTCACAATAGCTCATTGCCTCTCCCAACTCCTGACTCTTTCTGGCTCTGTGCTGCTCTGAACTCTCCACTTGAGGGCAGTTTTTCCTTTGAGAGCTTACCACATTCTGGTTGCAAAGGGAACAGTGGCAGGGACATTAGGATGTCAGCATAGCCTCCCAGAAGGCCTGCCTCCCCTAAAAAAAGCATGCTTGAGGGGTTGCTTCTGACATTACATACTGCTAAAGAAATGGTAGTTGAGGATGTGGAATTCTTCATCAGATCCCCCCAAACACGGAGAAGGCTAATGACATGGAAAATTCTCTCTCTCTCTCTCTCTCTCTCTCTCTCTCTCTCTCTCTCCCTCCCTCCCTCCCTCCTTCCCTCCCTCCCTCTCTCCTTCCCTCCCTCCCTCATCTAATACCCAGCCCACCTCTCCCCCTCCTTCCACAAGTATACACTGTAGAATAAGAAACTGGGCAGGCCTAGGTTCAGGTCCTGGATGTCATTTACCAGCTGTGTGAGCGTGAGTGTATCATTTTCCTTGTTTATACTTCAGTCTGTCATCTGCGCAGGGCTGGAACAAATACAGTTCCCTCTTTAGATTCCTGGACCTCAGAAAGAGCCTTCTCTTTCTGGATTTCTCCCAAATAGAAGCGAAGTACATGCATGTACACACACATATGTGCACACACGCACACACACATACACATGTGCACATAGGTACAAAAACAGACAAAGCTAAAGGCCAATAAATCTAAAAACAAAACCACACAAACTCATAACTATATACCTGTATACATGCAGATACGTCCATATACAGATACACAGACCACACACACACACACACACACACACACACACACACACACATGTCCCAGGGCCCATGTGCACTGTCTGCTGGACTCCGCTATGGGGAAATGAGAGCATCCTCTGCAAAGTGGGAATATAAGCCAATGTTACACAAATAACCACAGTATAAAGTGGAAAGTTATCGGCTGGGAACAGAGGAAGTGCTGGGGGAGTGCGGGAGAGAGATCCCTTCTGCTTGAGGGTGGCTGAGCAGAATAAAAATAAACTCACACTTACTGCACACCTTCCCCATGTCAGGCATTTTCCACACATTATTTAATCTGTATGGCAAACTTGAGGTAAGACTTAGGATTCTTGTTTTCCAGAGGAAGAAAAAAGGCTCCCAGAGGGAAAGTAACTACCAAAAGTCTCCAAGCTAGCAAGGGGCAGAATGGAGACTCAGACCCCAAAGCTGTGCCAGCTCTCCTGCTATCTTTAAGGGGGAGGACACTGGCAGACTGGTCTTGCCTAGGAGGAGCTAAGAGAGATGAGGGATGGAACCTTGTGAGCCAAGGCTGTAAGACAGGGAGAAGCAGAACAAATGATTCCTAGGGATTTGGTACTGGTCTGCTTATGGTGAAAGGCACTGACCCTCCCTTGATGCAGCTTCTAATAGGAAGTCTTCTCTCTCTCCTTCCCTTTACTGGCACTGCCCGGAGCCAGGCAGCCAGCAGGGGATGGGATCAGGATCCAGTTGCCATGGAAATGAATGGGGGCTGTTGCTATGGATACCATAAGATGAGGGCAAGAGGAAGCAAGGGATGCCGAGGACTATCCCCATGACAACTCAGGCTCAAAGTGGGGACCGGAAAAGATAGACAAGAAAACAAGACAAGGAGGTCAGAGCACTGAGATGGGGCGAGGGATTTGAGGCTCTGGAAGAAGACTGGGTAAGGAGATTGGAGCCAGCGGTGGATGGCGGGGGTATGTGTGTGTGTGTGGAGGGACAGCAGTCACCTTTCTTCTAACAGCTCTTCTGCAAGCTGTTTCTGCTGCCCAATCACAGTGCTACAGGGATTCCAATCCGGAGCTCAGTCTGGCTTGGCACTGTGGCTGCAAGGAAAGAAGGCAGCCAGCTAAAGGGCTGACTGGGTAGATAGTAGGTAAACACTGGATTTGAGAACACAAAGACCTTTGTTTGAATCATGGTTCTTCTTCTCTATGGCCCTAAAAATAAGAGCTCTCATGTATTGAGTGTCTCTTTTTTGCTAGACCTAGCAGTTGTGCAAGGTCTGAGTTGTTCTCTCTGAAAAAAATAAAACTGTAGAGACAGATGGAGGAACTTGCCCAGTCAGAGCTCAGCAGTGGTAGAACCAATATTCAAACAAAAGTATATCTGAACACATAAGACTGGAGGTATAGCTCAGTGGTAGTAGTACACTTGCCTACCAGGGGTGAGGCCCTAGATTCTATCCCCAGCATGGCAAAACGAAAGTGTATCTGAACACAAAGCTCATGCCCTTCCTGTTCCAGGCACTGGGCAGCCCTTCCAAGGTACAGTTCTTGTATTCTCCATCTCCTTAGGGACCCTTTCCACAGTGACACACTGGACAAATATTTGTGGAATGAGTGAATGAGGAAGCAGGAAAGACTACAGAGAGATGTAAGAAGATTATGACTTTAGTGACTTGTGGATTTGGCTAACCAAGGGTAGCAGACCCACAGAGCTGGTGAGAACTATATAAAATAGGATTTATAAGCCATCTCATTCTACAGATCCGACTTGAGGCCCAGACAGTCAAACTGACTTGCCCAGGGTCCTCCAGGATAAGAATCCTCCTGGCACCAGAAATCAAACTCATGACCTCACACTTATCAGTAGTGTCCCATTAATTTCATATAATCACATTCCCTCAGAAGCCCAGCAGTTTACAGTCTCTTGCTGTGAGACCTTCACTGCTTCACAAAAGGGTGTATGCATGGGTGCATGGACACACGGAAACCTACCTTCTCACCACATAGGACCTCTGGCCTATTCAGCTGCCTACCCTGAAGCAACCAACAACTATTCCTTCCCACCATGCTCCATAAGATCCAAAATATCACCAACATCAAGCTCCTTGCAACTCCTAGACTATAACAAATTGACCCACGTTTCAATATTTGTGTGCTAATACACTTTCTTTTTTGCTGCCTAGAATGCCCTCCATCTCCCCTTTGTCCTTGGACTTGACTGGCCCAGACATGCACATCTTTATCTTGCTTTAACCCTGAGTAGACAGGGCCTTCTTCGGTTAGTTCTGACTCATTTCTAGCTCTGTCTCATCCATACCCATATCATGGTAGCTCTTATCACCAGCTAACTTGCATCCGGTTGTCTTTTCAAATGCCTGTCCGCTACTTCCCAGTCCCATGCCTGTTTTGCAAGGGTAGTGGCCCTGGCATGGTTCACCTCTGTGTACCACCCCCCTATGTCCAGGCGAGGGCACTGCAAACATCCATTGCTCAGCAGCCACTTTGGTCTCCTAACACCACAGGCAGAAGTCACATGTGTCTGTATGTGTGTGATCATCCTACCAGACAACTGTTGGCCTAAAAGTCATAGCCCCACATACTTAAAAGCAACTCACATACAACCTTGTAATTATATCCAGTACACACACAGAGACTACAAGGCACAGAAAATTGCCACCTCACAACCTCACACTGTCAATTCCTTATGGCCAGTCTCATATAATCATGTTTCCTCAGAAGTTCAGTCTCTTGCTATGAGAACTTCACAGTCTCACGAAAGGGCATATGCATGGGTGCATGGACACGTGGGGAATACTTCTCTCACAATGGAGATAAACCTACCTTCTTCTCCCCACATAGGCCCTCTACTCTATTCAATGAATTCAGCTGCCTACCCAGGAGTTTCTATTACCACATCTCCCACGATGGGTATCTGATCTTGACTTGCTGTGTCCCTTCATTTGTAGATGCTCAACTTCCTTTTAACTCGACTTAAATAAATAAAGGTTGGAATGATCTCCTGCTCCCTAGCACAGGACACCTAAACTTACACACTGGAAAGCAATTTCTCATTCCCCAACCTCACCCTATAGCCCTCTACCAGGTTTTCATCAGTGTGATCCCTGGCTTCTTCAGTGCCTTCTTCATCACTTGCCACCCAGTGAAACATTTCCCAGCCTGTAAAAATCAACTCTTTCCCTTCTTCCTCCAGCAAGGTCTCCTGAACACCCCGTAACCAGTCCCCACCATCTCCCTCCTCTTTGGGCCAGGAACATACTATGTTCATTAGTAGAGCTGCTTGACCATTTTTACCTCTTGCACCCAGCCTACTTTTCCAGAACATCTCTCACCTCCCCCAAGAGATGGAGAGCTCATGGAGAACAGAGCCACTATTACTTGTTATCCCCTACAGTATTTAGCTTGAGGCTTTTGCACCCATGAGGTTCTGAAGCAATCACTTCACAAAGAATGAATAAAGAAAAGAGGAAGAGAGTCAGGGGTGGGGGGAGACAGGAGAGAGGAAATAAATAATGAAGCAGTGAATGAACAGCTGAGTTGAGTGAGTGAAGCAATGAGGTGGGAATGGAGGTAAGGCTCTGGAGGAAGTATAGGTTCAACGGGATGAAGATGCTAAAGGAAGGGAGGAAAACAAAGAAAAGATGGACTCTTTCCTGGGCATTAACCAAAACAAGAGCCACCAATCACAAAGTCTCCCCGAGCCCCTATGTGTGGCTTGTTGTGTTCTTTCTTGCTAATCTTGACAACCCAGAGAGGTAGATATATTCTCACTGTACTCGAGAGGAAAATAAAGCTCAAGAAGAGAAGACTTGCTCAAGGTAACACAGCTAACAGACAGCAGAAAGCGAGGGGTGCACTCAGGTGTATGTAAGGCTCACAGGGGGAAAGTCAGGGTCTGAACCCACTTTGGGATCTCTTTTCTGGACCCCTAAAACAGAACAAGTCAATAAATTATCCACTCTCCTACTAGCAGCCTTTAAGGAGTTTTAGCATCAGGCTAGCTGCAGAGAATACCTAGGATCACTGTATGTGGGGGAATTGGCTTCCTCTTAGATTCAGAGATAACAAGGTACAGAATCAGAAACTCCGAAGTATACAAAAAATCTTAACATTACAGGATAATAAAATTACAGCATCAGAATTTGTTTTAAATTTTATTTTGAGACAGGCTCTCACTAAATTGCCCAGACTAGCCTTGAACTTGTAATTTTCCTCCCTCAGCCTCCCAAGTAGCTGGGAGGAATGTGCAACCATGCCTGATGTCATCAGAATTTTTTAAATGTATTTGGTACAGGGTCTCCCTACACAGCTCGGACTTGTAGCGATTCCTGTTTTCAGCCTCCCCAACACTGGGATTACAGGCATGTGCCACCATGCCCGATCTCGGTGGTCAGCTCAGCCCGCAGCTCAGCCCGCAGCTCAGCCCACATGCAGGCAGGGTCGGTGCAGCACGTGGTGCTGGGGATCAAACCCTGGTCCCTGTGCTTGCCTAAGCAGGCGCTTGAATCATGAATTCTTAAAAAAGTCACAGGATTGGAACATCCAAATATCACAGTATTGTAGAAACAGAAATCACAGAATCACATGGAATTTGTTCCAGAATTATTCGTATCTTAAATGCACATAATTATTGTTCTTCAAATTGTAGCACCTCAAATTCACAGAATGTCAGCACTGGAAGAGCTCTCAGAGACTCACAGGTCCAAATCCCTTCCATTTTCCAGCTGGAAAAACTATGTTATCCGAGAGGTGAAGGGCCATGTCCAAAGTTAGCCAGCTCACACTACCTCGGGCTATCGGGCTAAAGAAGACAACAGATGTGCCCAAACGGGGAGCCATTCATTCATTTATTTATTGAGTGCTTCTTGAATATTGATCATACCATGAAACAAACCCTACTCTCTCCCAGCCCCTGTTCCCACCCCTGCATAGAAAAGAAGGCCAGGCCTTTGTGGGGATGGGGATAGGGAAGTGGGGTGAGGTGGAACATACATCAGACAGAGAGAAGAGATCAGCTTTTATTGATGGAAATTATTTTGTACACAGCAACACATACTCTGAAAGGCCTTTTTCTCCTGATCATATTTACAGAGCACTATTGGAGTGGCAGGGGTCATGGGGCAAGACCTTCAAGCAGTGAAGAAAATGGCAGCTACAGCCACAGCAAGGGAACAAATGACAGGAACTAGGTAGGCTGGGTACTGCCCCCTGCCTGATCCTCTGAGCCCTGGGCACCCTGCATCTCTGTTTGTGCTCACAGAGGACAGAGGTAGGTCCTTGGGATGTCATTTGGAGACCTCTCCAGGAGTGGCAGGCTCCAGGGTGCCTGGGAAGTGGGAGAGCGAGTGCAGGAAGGTTTGGGTTCCAAGCTTCAAGCTCTTTTTTTTTTTTTTTTGCTTTTCCCACTTTTTAGTCAGACCTGGGCCTCCAGCTGTGTTTAATTCAAGAGTTGGAGCCCAGGGGAGACAGCAGTGGGAGGGGGTGGGAATTTCAAGAAGAAAGTAGGGGAGGGAAGGGGCATGATGCTTGCCCATCTGGGTCCTGAAGCACGGGAAAGGGTCCCATGGGAGATTGGCAGGGGTGGGTGGGGTTGGTTAAGGCTTTTGCTTCTGCATAGAAAATTGCCCTTGTCCTCTCAGTTACCGAGAGGAGGGACTACTGCACTCGGAGGCCGGACAGCAGAACTGGTGAGCGTCTTCCTCTTCCTCTTCCTCAGTCTCCTCCTCCTCCTCCTCCTCCTCTTCCCTAGGGCCAGGAAGGGCAAGGTAGAGGCCACAGGCAGTGGGTGACAGAGAGAGGCAGAGGCATTAGTTTGCAGAGCAGGGGGAGATACATGAAGGGCCAGAACCAGAAGGTATGACTAAAGTGGGGTCCAGAATGGGAGGCCAGCATGATGGATTATCTAGTGCTACACCCAACTCAGTCTCCAAGGAACCTGGGGGTCAGCCCCTCCTGGGAAGCCCTTCCCACACCCAGCCTAGATTCAGTCTTGGTAACCCCAGGGCATGTAAATGCCATTTCTGAGTCTGAGAGTTGTCCAGCCATCATTTAAATATAAATAATAACAAACTGCTCTATGCTGGCACTTTGCATACATCATCTCATTTAACCCCTGCAACCATTCAACAAAGTAGAACTTTAGAGACGAGGGAATTGAAGCTAAGAGAGGTGAGCTAATCTGCCTTACGCCACACAGCTGGGCATGTGATAGAATTTAGGATTTGAACTTGGAGTTTCTGGAACTTTAGATCTCACACTCAGTCCTACCAGGATCTCTGGATTAACTTGGCATTCCATCCAGAAATGTACCCTGCCTTTGAAGGGTAAAGATTTGTATTTGCCAAAGGCTCAAAGTCAGGAAAATAGGAGATGCTTAGAAATGGAGTGTGGAAAACCCACAGCTTTGAAAGCCAAAAGACTTGGCTTCAAGTCCCAGCTGTGCAAGTGCTTCCAGGCCACATGCCCTCAGGCACATTATTAACCCTCTCAAAACTTCAGTTTCCTTGTCTGTAAAATGTGGCTTCTTATGTGAACCCTCAGAACTGTTGCCAGGCCTAGAATACATACCAATAGGAACATGGTGGAGACTGTTGTTAACTGCTTGAGAACTGGATCTAAACCCCAAGGTGGCTGTCTGCCTACACAGAAGCAGCCACTGTAGAGACAGTCATTGCAGAAATAAGTGCTGTCCTGGGGTGCTGCTGAGCAGTACCAGGAGCCAGACTGAACACTGACAATCACTACAGTTTCAGGGGTAGATGTACATACAGTAGGGCTGGGAGGGGACCAGTACCTCGGAAGTGAAAAGGCTGATTCTCTGATGATGGTCATAGAAACAGCCACGCCCTATTTCCAGACTCCTTGGTTCAGGGGATACAGTACATATGGAATCCAGGAAATGGAAGGATTGGGAAGAAATGGGGAGGAAAGCAGACAGGCAGGGGAAGGCACTGCTATCCATTGGACAGAGACAAGCACATGCGCACCTGCACACACTCCCTTTTCAGACTCAGAGCTCCCTCTGATACATCGTTCCACACACTCACTGAATCAGCAAAATCACATGAACCAGGACTAGAGTCTCCTTTCCTCATCTATACAAAAGAGAAGAACAATCCACACCTCTCAAGGCTGTGATGAGGAACAAATGATATTATGGTCCAGTGCCACTACTCCTCTCTTCTCCACGTCAGGCCATGCTACCTCTCCTCCTGGCAGTGCAGTCACCCGTTTTTTCTTCCTACCTTCCTAGTTCATATTAGCTTTCCTGAAGTCCACCTTTGAGCTCCAATCTCTGCTGAGACACTCATCCTGGCTCTTGATTGGCCCCTGGACAAGTTCAGACTCTTTAGTTTGCCATTCAAGGCTCCTCCATCATACGGTCTCACACAGCCCTGGGTTATAATACCAGCCCCACTCTCTGTTAGCTAGCTAGCCTTGGATCCATTTCTTCACTGAGACTCATTTTCCTTATCTGCAAAGTAAGGCAATACTTACCCTGCTGGATGTGGTGGGATTAAATAAATTCAAGTATGTTAAAGCACCTGCCACAGGGTAGGCTGGATTTCTAGAACATGGAAACTATCATTATGTCTGTGATTATTGGCGGGTGGCATCGTTATCCTACTCACTCATGCCCAGCCTCCATCAAACTAGCTGCTTCATTATTCCATCAGCGCACTCAGCCTTTGCACACCTCTGTACCTCGGAAGAGATTCTGTTTCTTCCACTTCACATAGTCTTCTTTCTGTACAGATCTTTGTCCACTGGCATCCTGTCTGAATTGAATGACCCTGCTCAAATACTGCTTCCTGCAGGAAGTCCTCCCTGACTCCCAGCCACAACAATTCATCGTGTCCTCCTCGCTCCAGCATGCATGTCCTTGTTCAGTTTTCTGTTGGTTTCTTTGAACCTTCCTGAGGTATTTCTGTCACTAATCCCCTCAACACCCCTCTATCTCCACCAGCACCATTTTCTTTCTCTGTGAGAAAGATGGGGCCCTGATACTATTTAAGGCCAGTCTCTCCACTCCAGCTCTGGAGCCCATTCCTCCACAGCAACCAACCCCTCTCCTTCCCATATTTTCAACCTCTCCCCCACTGTTGCCTCCTTCCTATTCTCACTTTTAGCTCAAGTCTCTCCCATCTGGAAATGAAAACCCTCTCTCTGCCCCCACATCCCTCTCTGTCCCTCGATTTTCTTCACAGCTAAGCTTCTTGAGAAATTCGTCTACAGTGGCCATCCCTGCTTCAGTACCTCCCACAAGTTTTTCAGCCCACTGCAATCTGCCTCATGCACCCACCACTGCATAGAAGCTGTTCTTAGAAAGGTCACCCAGGCCCTCCTGATGGTTAAATCCAATAAACTCTCTTCCACCCTCAATTTACTCCCCCACCCCACTGCAACATTTGATACTCTTTAATAAGGCCCTCCTCTGCGTGGCCACTTCCTTCCTCTGCTTCTGGGAGCCCACTCCCAGCTGGTTTTCCTCCTACTTCTGACTCCTCCCACTAATCTTTCATACTTTTCCTCTTCCCATTCCCTATGTGATGGTGCCCCTTCCCCAGTTCTCCACTGGTCCTCTCAGTCCACACTTTCATAAGTTCAAGTGCAGCTCTCCGTCCAGCATGGACCCCTTTCCTGGGCCCCAGCCCTACCAAACCTACTGCTTGATGGACATCTCTACCAGGATGGTCTTTAGGACTTTTCAGATCTCAGAAGGATTGCTATGTTGGCATCTTGTCATGGCAAACCCAACTTCCTATATTTCCTACCTTCGTGAAATGGAGTCAGCCTAAATCCTGCAAGTTAGTTAGTCACTATAAATCTCACTGATGCTACCTGCTCAAGTAGCTCTAAAAGAGCGGGCTGCTGTTACCTCATCTTCTACTTCTTTCACCTCTTGTTCAACCTTTCTTTCTCCAACACTGCTATTCCTTGAATGTACCAAGAACACTATTCCCACAGGATCTTTACACCTCATATTCCTTACATCTGGAACACCGTCTCCCAGATAGGTGCACTGCTTACTCTCTTACCTTGCCTGAGTCTCCACTCGGCTGCTAACTTACCAGTGAGGCCTGTACTCTTAAAAAGACACCCCAACATTTTGTCTTCATGGGACTTACAGACACCAGACACGTCTATACTTGCATTTATTTATTTATTTATTTATTTATTTATTTATTGTTTCACCTACTGCAAGATTCATCAGGACAGCTGTGTGTTTTGTTCAGGGCTATAACTCTAGTGACTAGCACAGTGCCCTTTATAAATATTCACTGAATGAAGAATCGATTTCTGGGCTTGAACACACCAACTTTTTTATTTATTTATTTATTTTGTCATTTTGAGACAGAGTGTCATTATGCAGTTCAGGCTAGCCTTGAGCCCAGGCTAGCCTCAAATTCTCACTGATTCTCTTTCCTCAACCTCCCAAGTGCTGGGATTGCAGGTATGAGCCACCATGCCCAGAACCAGCTTAATATTAACTCCATCCTCAAGCATCTCTGCCTCCTCCCAATCCCCCCATTATCTCCTCAGTCTCTGATTCTGGTCCTCTTGTGCCCAATCACCTCTAGGTTCCTCTCTGTACTCTCTCTCTCTCTCTCTCTCTCTCTCTCTCT
>PVKN010003904.1:0-35379 GCA_004027915.1 Capromys pilorides | reverse complement strand
TAGAGCAGTGATAGTGACCATTTTAGAGTTTTCAATAATAAAATCAGCCCTCTGTAGCACATGTACCACAGGTTCACCAAACTGTCTTTGAGTATAAGTGGTTCATTAAATAATAAGGATGAATATATCTACTGGTAAATTTCAGGAACAAATTTTGCTCTTATAGTGTGACAGAGAAAATCACATTTTGAAAGGAAAGGCACATTCCTCCAGTAAGTACCACTGCAATCAGTTTGAGGACTACTCTGGGCCCAAGTTGTAGGTTCTCCTAACAAAAGGCTGTGTGGGAGTTGGCCAGAGATTGACGGAAACAGCTTCATGTTTGGAGTGCCTCAATGCAAGCACAGGGCCAGGACTTACTTGCTGCAGCATGAGGTACTAGAAAGAGCATGGGCTTGGGAGTCTGACAAACTTGGTTTCAAACCCCAGCTTGGTTACATACTGTCCGTGTTACTTTGGGCAAGTTATTTAATTGCTCTGAGCCTCACTCTCCTCACTTGCAAAGTGAAGATTAACACCATTATCAAGGTAGTTACCCTTAAGGACTGATGGGAATAAGATTGTATGTATTCAACTGTCCGCAAGTGCTACCACACACTTCCTTTCTTGAATGATGTCATGTGAATAGTGCAGGTCCCACTTACTATCCAGCAACCATCTCTGGAGTCTTAGCATTTAGGGATAATTGCAAGTACCTATTTGTCATTCAATAGGAGACAGTGTCCATCAAGCCACCTTCCTACACTGCTGGTGGAAATAAAGTGGCAAAGTCTTTTACAACATAGTTGGCAATTCCTCAAAAGGTTAAACATAGTTAACAAAGTGTTAAACACTTGCTACTTTAAACAAAGTTACCCACTTTAAACAAAGTGCCAAACATTTGCTACAAGTCCCAGCAATTCTACTCCAAGGATGTAACCCAAAGAAACTAAGACTACATAACCAAAGTAGAATTACTTTGAGCCCAGAGTTCAAGGTCAGTCAAGGCAACATAACAAGATCTTGTCTAAAATGTATACATTTATATAATGTAATTAAAAACGTCTTTAGAGACAATGTAGCAAATATCTCTCAGTGAAAAACTCAAGAATCAGGAGACTACAAACACTAACTATATAGGCGCACACCTCTAATCCTGGCACTCAGGCGGCTAAGGCAGGAGGATTGCTATCAGCCTGGGCTACCAAGTGAGCTCAAGGCCAGCCTGAAAAACAGAGCAAAACCCTGAAACGGCAAAAAAAGAAAAAGAAAGGTCCACTAGAAATAAGTATGTGCTTGAACTACAGAAAAAGGCAAATGGCAAGAAGGTGCTAGAATCAAAGAGTAAAGCACGAAGTACCACCTACGTGGCCTAATGTCCAAATGGTCAGGAAAAAGAAATGGCAAAAATAACTCCAGTATTCTCAGCTTAAAATAACCAGCTGTCACCAACCCAGGAACAGAAGGGACAAGGGGAAGTGGATTCAAAAGTCAAAAAAGAAAACATTTAGGAGCCTTTTCATTACCCTTTTTTGTTTTGTTTCTATGACAAGAGTTCTCTCTGTTGCCAGGCTGGCCGCAAACTTCAGTGTTCAACCAATCTTCCCGCTTCAGCCTCCCTAGGAATTGTGACTACCTACATATGCCACAGCACTCTGTTTACCCTCTTTAAAAGTGAACATAACAAGGCATTAAAAATGAAGACACTGAGAATCGCTGTTTTTATATTTCTAAATGTACAACATGTCATAGTGAAAAAGCGAAGATAGAGATAATAGATTTGCTTTCGGAACTATCGAGTCTGTAGAAAGTGCAGAATTATCACCCTGGACAAGAAAGCTAAAGAAAATGGCCCAGAAATGATTGAGATAAAAGGCTAACTCTATGGAAGTCAAAGACATAGATGAGAACATGTGTCTGCGGAAGACCCAGGGCTGCAGCAATGACTAAGAGCTAACTACAAAGAGAGTCGACTAAAATAAAAGTAATCAAAGATAGATGATTTCACTAACTTTCTTTTCCCCAAAAGGCACACCAAAAAAAAAAAAAAAAAAATTCTAAAAGGAAAGAAAAGCTACCACTTATGATTTGCACACAATATGTTGGTACTAGTTTCCAAACAGTACTTATGTCATTCCATCCATCTTAGACGGACTATTCATTATACTGTTTGGAAAGAAGACTTGAAGATTCTTTTGCATCTATATTGCTAGAAAATACTCTGTTTATATCCAAAAAGTTGAGGAAAAGGGGGTTTGAGGGAAACGTCTTCCTCCTCTTGGGCACCACATTGCTATGTCTGGGCACTGTGCCAAACATTACCTAATCTCCCTTCATCTCTATAATGAGCCTATTAGGTAGATAAAGAAACAGGTTATTATTTATCTGCCCCTCTCCACTGTACTGTTAGCCTCTCAGTGGCAGGGTTTGCGCCATTAATTTCTGTATCCTTATAGCTTAAGCACAATTAAATATTGTGTTGAATTAAAGTTACTAAAGAACCACCTGAGGACAGCACCAAGAAAGTAAATGGGAAAGTTTTAAGAAATGACCAGTTGCGTTAAACGGCGTATCTTACCATCGGCACTGAGCCGATATTCCTCATCCTTATCTAACTTCGCTGGGCCACACGTTAAAGCACTATAAATAATAGGAAAATAAGATCTGGTATACATCAAAAGGTGGGGGGGGGGGGAGGGTACCTGCATCTAATCTCTTGCTCAGGAAAGCAAACACCAAAGTCAAGCCTGTAAATGCCTACATTTTCCTTGGTTCAGATAAATCTAAAGACAGCTCAGGGGCACAGAGTGCCTTTTAGAAAAACCTTCGACGGAGGACATTACATAAAAAAGGGCCTCAGCACTTCAGACTGGGCGATGACAGTCGGTGGCGAGGGAAGCAGCCTCCCTCAGGACTGTCTCTCGCCCCTCTCCAAAGTTGGGGTTGCCCCTCTATTATCTGCACAGGAGGAGAGCACACACTTACCGCAAAAGGCACTGCTAAGGCCGTGGCCCTAAGGGGCCGGGGAGTCTGCGGGGCCCCGCGCCGTAGGAGGAAAGCCAGAAAAGCTTGGAGTAGATAGGCAGGCACGACCTCACAAACCAACTTCTCGAACAGTATAAACTAGGGCCCCAGCACCCAGCGCAGCGACGCTAAGTCCCACCAGCTGGAGGACCGAGGACGGCCAGCGAACCTTCCGCCCAATGAGGAGACGTCATCACTCGGCGTAGCTCGGCCTTTCCCGAGAAGCACACGCTTCCGCTTCCGGGTCACCGCGCCTCGTTTGTACCGCTAGTTTCCACAAAGGTTTTGGAGAGCTGTTTCTTGCCTCAGTGGCTTTTGGCTTCAGTTTTCTAACATCTGAATAACCGTGGCTCTCCTGAGGCGCAGTCTTGGGAGAAATTAGGCCCAGAGGAGCCACTTTAAAAAGAAGTCACTTGAAAGCAAGCGTGGGAACTCCAGCAGGGGGCGGAGCTTAGGACCCAGGGAGGCGGGGTCCACGCTGGCCAGAGCTGGCTGTGGGGGCGGGGGGAGGTGTCTCTCCCGCGCGCACGCGCAATGTGTGTTGGCCCTGTTGCAGACCTGTGCATCATGGAATTTCGCTCCGCGCGACGAGAGATACTTCGGTTGCTCGAGACTGTGGCCCCGGCAGATCGACCGACGCTGCTGCACTGGATGCGAACTACGCGTAAGTCACGAGGGCCAGAGGCAAATCATTGAGGCTAAGATGTAGTCTGGCGCTGCCCGTGGGAACCTAGGCAGTTTAAACCCAAGCCCTCTGACGAGGTCGCTATGTTGATCTCCTTTCCTTTGGGTTACGATTGTCCCCTGGCGCGCTCAGAGTGCCACTTGAGATTGACTGCGAGAAGGTTAGGGTCCAGGTGGCTTATGATTTCCTTGCAGGCTCTGTACAGGTTTGTGGACTGCGTTGTGTCTTCCTGAAAGAACGAAGGAGTGAACTGTAGCCTTCTCCATTCCTCCCACGGACGGATACTACTGGAAAAAGCACTTTGCACAAGAACTTTTAGGTTGTACAACTACAAACTGACCCTCCAGATAAAATCATCCGTCGTTAGTGCATTTGCTCTCTTGACTGTAAAAAAAAAAAAAAGTTGTGCCGGGCCTGGAATCCCAAACACTCTGGGAGACTGAGACAGGAGGGTCTTAAATTTCAGCCCAGCCTGGACAATTTAATGAGAGTCTCAAAACTTAAAAACAAAAGGGGGAAATGTAGCACAGTGCAAAGGAGCTGAAAAAATACTTTGTTCTTAAAACCGTTAGCATAATTAACAATAACAATAAAACGAATTGAGGAAATGTAATTATACCCAGTTATTGGAGAGTGAGGTCTCCTCTGACGAGGTGATGCATAATGAAGTTTATCATGTGTATGGTGAGAAGAGAAAACCAAAGATATTCATATTTCACACATGCAAGATTATTTCCAGGTAGGAATTTCCAAACTATGCTCAATCTTCTATCACTTCACTTTCAAGTTTCTTCTTTGGCTCATGGACTATTTTTTTCATGGATTATTTAAAAGTGCATCATTAGCTGGGTATAGTGCATGATTTTAATCCCAGAACTGAGGGAAGTTGAGGTCAGAAAATCACAAGTTTGAGCCCAACCTGGACAGTTTATCAATTTAGAGAGACCCTGTTTTGAAATTTAAAAAGAACTGGAGTATAAAGGCTCCTATACTTTAAAAAAAGTATTATTTAACTTAAAAATGCTTAGGGGCCAGGGAGATAGCTTCGTGGCACAAGTGCCTGCCTGGCAAGTGCAAGGTCGTGAAGTTTGAACACCAGTCCAGCAAAAAAAAAAAAAAAGGTGCTATCTTAAGTCAGGCGTGGTGGCACATGCCTGTAATCCCAGCACTTGGGAGCCTGAGGCAAGGAGGATCAGTGTGAGTTCAAGACCAGCCTGGGCTACGAAAGTGAGCTCAATGCCAGCCTGAAATGCATAATGAGACCCTGTCTCAAAAAGAAAAAAAAATTGCCTGTTGTCTTTCTGTGATTGATAGCGAGTTTGATTCCATTACCATCTACAGTTTAGTGAAGTGCTATTTATTAGATCTTATTGGTTAATGATATTTTTCAGCTCTGTATAGCTTTGCTGATTTTATGCCTACTTTTTTTGTCAGGTACTGAGAGTGAGGTGTTGGAGTCTGCACCTATAATTATGTATTGGTTTCTCATTATGACTCTATTAGTTTGCTTTATGAATTTTGAAGTTGTTGATGTGTGCACATGTACAACTGGTGTGTTCTCTTAATGAATTGATCTTTTTATCTATATATAACATTGCTTTTTGTCCCTGATAATGTTTTCCCTTGAACTCTTTTAAAGCAGTGTTTTGTTTTGTTTTTGAATTAGAGCTATGTAGTCTAGGTTGATCTTAAACTCAGTTGATCCTCTCGCCTCGTCATACTGAGTAGCTTGGACTATGCGCATGCACCACCTTATCTGTCTTTTCTTTCTCTATCTCCGTCTCTTGTCACCTGCTAGAGATTGAACCCCAACCCTTTTTATTTTGAGGCAGAGTCTCACTAAATTGTCCCAGTGGGACCTGAACTTGTGATCCTTCAAGGAGGCCTCAGCCTCCCAAGTATTGAGATTGAAGGTCTGTTACCCTTACTAGGGATTAAATCCAGGGATTCACATATATAAGGCAAGCATTCTACCGCTGAGTTACATCCTCATCCTCAACTATCTTAAATTTTTTTTTTTTTTTTTTTTTATGGCTGACTCAGCCTGCCCTGAGGGTGGGGCTGGCACAGCATGTGGTGCTGGGGATCAAGCTTGCCTAAGCTTGCCTAAGCTTGCCTAAGCTTGCCTGAGCAGACACATTAGACCGCTGAGCCATCTTGCCTGCCCAACTATCTTTTTACATTTAATCTAACTATGTGATTAGATTTGAAGTGACTTTCTTATTGATAGCATGTATATGGGTTATGTTTTTTAAATCCACTTTTGACAGTCCATGTCTTTTGATGTACATTTAAAGTCATATTCATAAATTTGCACTTATGTCTGTGGACTTTTGGCCCATTGCTTATTTCTTATTCACAGCCTCTATCTCCAGTTGCCATCTTGGGGGTTATAAGAACGGTTTTAGAAGTCTGTTCTTATTTATAGTGTTTCTGAGCATTTGTTTACATTATTTTTCCAGTACTGAGGATTGAACCCAGGGCCTTCACACTGACCTATCTCCAGCCCCTTTTCTCTTTTATTTTCAAATGCAGGTCTCACTAAGTTGATAAATTGTCCACGATATGCTCAAACATGTGATCTTCCTTCTTTAGCATCTTTGAGTGTTAGGATTATAGACGAGTGTCACCACATCTGGCTTTTTTCCCCTTTATTTTTATTTTTTTAATGCTTGGATTGGAACTCCAGATCTTGCACCTGCCAGTGGCAGGTGCCACTGAGCTATATCGCTGGCCCTTTCCATTTAATTCTTTTCTCTTTGAACTTTTTTATTTGTTCAATACAGAGTCTCGCTACACAGTTCGGCCTCATAGTGATCCTCCTATCTCAGCTGCCCCAGTGCTGGGATTACAGGTGTGAGCCACCATGGTGTTTCGGGGATGGCATGGTATGAGGTACTGGGGATTGAACCCAGGTACTTGTACTATCAGGCGAGTGCTTAGACTATCGAGCTATCTCCCCAACCCCTGAAATTTTTGTTTTTAAGGTATTGATTTTAAAATGTTTTTTAAATCATTTTATGGTTTAGGGATGACATTTTCTTCAAGATGTTCTTTTTCCTCTACAGTTATTATAACAATTTTTCTCTTTTTTCCCCCGCTTCCCTTTTCTTTGTGGTGATGGTGATGGTAGTCATGCTGCGGATAGAGCCCAGGGCTGCACCAAGACATCCCCTCATCCCCTACAGCTGTTTTCGACATAGTTAAAACCTCACTGAGGTCCTTTTACACTAGCAAACATTTAATATAACGTAGTATTTTAAAAGTCAAGGATAATCACAGCCATTAGGAGGCTCAGACAGGAGATTAAGGCCAGCCTGACCTGGAGAACTAAACCCTATCTCCTACCACACCATTTCATGAATTGTTCTTTCTAGTCTACATTTACATCCTAGAGTGTAGCTGACTACAGGAGTTTTCTTTCCAGATAAATTGCGTCTTATTTAAAATTGTGTATGAACTGCTTGGAAATCATAGTAACGCACAGAAAAGTTAAGGCAACAGAACAGTGAATACCGTTTTATACCGTCCCCTAAATTCACCCACCATTACTCTCTACAGGCCATCTGTATTGTCCCCCCACACTCTAGTCGCTTTTACCAACCATCCAAAGAGAGGTCACAGACTTGGAGATGCTGTTTGAATTACCATTTTGTCTTCTGTTGTGCAGCAGAACAATATGCTTGTTGTAAAGTTTGCCGCATAGTTGGCACCAGGTGTTAGGATGTTATAGTCTTTGATTTGGAGTCTTAAGAATATTTTATTTGAGAGGATCACTATGAGTCTGAGCTATGTAGTGGGGCCCTGTATCAAATAAATACACAAACAAACAGATAAATAAATACATATTTTTAAAAAGGGTGTAGGGCCTGGGGAGATAGTTTGGTGGTCTAATTACCTGCCTGGCAAGTGTAAAGACCTGGCCTTAATCCCCAGTACCACATGCCATGCTGGTCCCAGACACGACCTGCCAGCCGCTGACACCTGGAGTGGTGGTACAGCCTTGTAATCCCAGCACTGGGGAGGCTATGATCGGAGGATCACTATGAGTCTGAGCTGTGTAGTGAGATCTTGTACCAAATAAATAAATGAAAAATTTAAAAAGAAAATATATTTCATTGGTGTCAGGGATATTCAGATTGAAGTTATCTTTTTTTTAATCCCGAGCAATGCCTCCTAAATTTCATTACTTGATGAATTTGGACCTTAAAAACTAATAAAAGTGTTATTCATTTTAAAAAATAGTTAAAATACTATATATTTTTATTTTATTTTTTAATCCTGCCTTAAATTTATTTGTACAAAGAGCACAGGAGGACACCAGCCCCCCACAGATGGCACCACAGGGATCACACCAGTCCTTCTAATTTTACATCAGCAGATAAAAGGCTTTACTGTGAAGCCTTCACGGGGCCTGGGCATCTTTAGGAGCCTGGACTGGAGCAGAAGCCGGAGACTGGGCCCGGCTAGAGCCTGCGCTTTTGGCCAGCAAGGCCTGCGACCTTTGACAATGCAGACACGGATACACTTCCAAAGCTTGGGGTGAGCAATATAGGCAAGTCAAGCGAGCCTGCAGTTTCTCCCTTTGGGATGATCTTGGGCTTGACCTCCTTGGGCTTGACGAAGGCCTTCATAGCCTCGGCATGTGCACTCAGCACTCATGTCCTTGGCATTGTTTCCTTGCATATTCCCCATCACCACCACCAGGCATTGAACTCAGAACCCTGTACTTGCCAGGCAAGCGTTTATTCTACTGAGCTTTCTCACTGACCGCCTGCATCTTCTTGAGGCCCTTCTTATTGAGGTGCTTCTTGGCAAAACTCGTGTTCGTAAGAAACTTGTGATCTACCCCCTTCAGAGATGTTTTGTGACCAAGGTTTTTTGATGCCATTTCTGTGCCATTTTCGGGACTGATTGTGGTGTGGTTCTTGGACTTGGCCATAACTTCACTGTAAACTGTAGCTGCCAAGTGCGTAGAACTGGAAGAAGAAAAGATATATATTTATTCTTAAGTGCCTTTACTTTTCATTGGATTGGCAGTTTGGGAAAAGGAAAAATTCATTTTTAATAAAACTTGCGTTAGAACCTGAATGTGTCAGTGTTTACAAGTTTATTTATTGCTACAAGTTGATGCTGTTTGATGGAAATATACTCATTGTAATCATTTAACTTAGGTATGACTGCAACTTAAGGAACTATTTCTTCTTTTTTTCCTCCCCTAGGAGATTTTGATGAATTCACTCAAGACAATAATGACGTTATGTTGAAAAACATAGCAGATGACCTTCGGAATTTCTTACCTCTAGAAACCATGCTTGCCTCAGAACCTGTAGCCCTTCAAAAAGTAAATACATTAATTAAAATTAATTTACTGTTAGTGCTATTTAAGAATCTATTATTCCCCAACCCCAAGGCCTCTTCAATTTAATTAGTCCTACATTTAACTTTAAACGATTTTGTAGTGCTTCAAGTGTGTCCCTCATTCTTTTGAATACTCAACTCCCTGCCTCCCCAGTGCTCTTTATTCAACTATGTTTTAAGAGCATCTCGTTTACCAGCCACTCGTAAATCAAAAATCGATCAAGACCAAGCAAGAGTCAGCAATCTGGGTGTGCAGTGTTGGCCTGGTTTTCTCTTCCTGTTCTGTCACCTCCCTCTTTTCGTGGATAAAGTTCACCATTTTGTTTCCTGCTACTTTTGCATTCACCATTGTTTTGTTTTTACTTATTTATCAGGTACAGGGTCTTGCAATGCAGCTATGCAACTCGGACTCGTAGTGCTCCTCCTGGTTGGGTTTTTGGGATTTTTTTGTATTTTTTTAGGGAAGGGTCTACAGGATGTTCAGGATCTCACTATTAGATCGGACTCATAGTGATCCACCTGTTTACAGCCTCCCAAGAGCTGGGATTACAGACACACCACCATGTCCAGTCTCAATTGTTGCCTCAGTGCAACCCACCCCGACAGCGGGGCCAGTAGGCCCCGGAATGAAACCACATGCCCTGTGCCTGCTTGCAGGTGACTTTAATCTGCTGAGCTATTTGGCTGGCCCTTGATCCTCCTGTTTTCAGCCTCCTCAGTGCTGGGATTACAGGCATGTACTACCACTCCTAGTTTTGGGTTCTGGGGCATGTGCACTGGGGGTCAAACTTGGAAGCTTGTGCTTGCCAGGAAGTTGCTTAGATTACCCAGCTATCTTCCCATCCCTCACATTTTTTTGTGTGTATTCTATTTCTAGAATGTAGCTTTTGTGTTTTCTTTTCCAACAATCCCTTTAAGTTTCTGCAAATCTTAACCCATACAGAGACCATGTACTATGAATGTTTTTAAAGCAGAGCTAGTATTAATATCTTCTTTAACCACACATTTATGGTGTTTCTTTAGCCTATAAATACCTGAGCAGAGGAAATAAATCCTGTACATTCATAGTCATGTATGCACAGCATGACTACTTACAGATTGTAGAAATTCTCATTATTCAGAGTGGGTTCCCCAAGGGAGCAAATACAAGGTAGCACAAAAATTCTGAGAAATGTTTATGAGCCAGACATGGTAGTGCACACCTGTAATTCCAGCACTTGGAAGGCTGAGGCAGGAGTATCACCATGAGTTGAAGGCCAATCTGAAGATTCTGTCTCAAAAAGTACAAAAAAAGAAAGAAAGGGAGTAATGTTTGTAGTACCATTTGGGTATTATTAATAAAACAACTATCATACACCATAATATATAAGATAAAAAATAAATTGCACATTAATCATCCTGTTATGTCCTGTCATAACAGATTGCTTTTTATCTTTGTCAGCTTTCTGTGATCCTTTACTATGTCCATACCCGATTTTAACATTCTTCCAGAGAATGTTACTACATGGGTGTAGATGTGATTGCTAGGCATTTGTAGGGATTGAACCCAGGGCCTTTGGATTAGGTTTGATCTGCAGCCTTCTAAAAAAATTTTTCAGGTGGTTTTGGGGACTGTGTGTGTGTGTGTGTGTGTGTGTGTGTGTGTGTGTGTTGGTTTTGTTTTTTTATTTTAAAAAATAAAAAAATTCTTTAAAAGTAGAAATAACACAAAATTCCAGAAAACAAGATGATAAGAATTCATTATTTATTTGGTACAAAGCCTCACTATGCAGTTCAGACTCAAGGTGATCCTTTCTCTGAGGCGTGGGGAGTACAAGCTAAGACTCCACCACACCTGGTTTTAGTGGCCAGCATGGCCCAGCGCAGTGCAGCGCAGGGCCCACAGGGCATGCAGTACCAGAGATTGTGGGTCCTTGTGCTTGCCAGGCAGGCTCCTATACCACTGAGCTATCTTGTTGTCTTCAAGGTAATTGTTCAGGGCCGGTGGTATAGCTCAGCGGATTAAGTACTTGCTTAGGGAAGCACAGGGGCCAGGGTTCGGTTCCTGGCCCCACCTGCCCTGTTGGCCCCACTCTCGAGCCTGCTGAACCAGCGATGGAGTCTGGGCATGGTGGCGTGCACCTGTAATCCCAGCACTTGAGAGGCACTAAACAGGTGGATCACTATGAGTTGTGTAGTAAGACCCTGTAGAAAAAAAAGACAAAGTAGTTGTTCAGATCATCATAAGCATGTAAAATGAGTCCCCCGAGTGTTTCAAAGAAACAGGTAACGGAATAGCAGGTGTCATATAGGAAAAAAGATAAAAACAAAACAATAAAGGAGGGAAACAAAGCTCAGTAAACCAATAGAAATTAGTAGTTAAATTATCTTAAGATATATATATATATATATATATATATATATATATTTTTTTTTTCTCTTTCTTTTATCCTTTCCCTCATCGCAGTTCTTTCCTCTTGAATAGTTTCTTACACTTTCACAATGTGTTATACCTTTCAGATTTTATTTACTTTTGCAGGTTCTTACATTAAGGAAGAGAGAGAGAGAGATTTGCTCAGATTGGATTCTTTATTAAAGTAAAAAGAATTAGAGGCTGGGGTGATACCTCAGCAGCATAAGCACCTGCCTGGCAAATACAAGGTCCTAAGTTCAATCCCTGGCACCTCTAAATAAATAAATAGTAAAAACAGCCATTGTTTTCTTTGTAGCCACTTACTATTATATTATGTACTATAAGTATTAATAAGTTTTGATAGCTTTTTTAATTATTTGAAAATTTTGGTGAGTAACTGAGGAAACTCAGAAGTCCTAGCATTTGTTTCGACCTTTCCTCTTTTACCATGTAATTTCCAGAGAGATTTCTGAATGTTAATGTCTTTGTAAAACATACTGTTTAGGACAGATAAGGAGCCTGCCTTGGGGGTGGGGCTGGTGCAGCATGTGGTGCCAGGGATCGAACCGAGGTCCCTGCAGTTGCCTAAGCTTGCCTAAGCAGGTGCTTTGGTCCACTGAGCCATCTCACCCAGGATAATCTTTCATATTCCTTTCAGCCAAAACTTTTATCCATTTCTCATAACCTTGTTTTGCATCATTCTGCGTCAAAATTACTGATATCTAATAAATGAAAGAAGAGCAGTTGCTGACTTAAATAAAGCTTGCCTTCTGCAATGCATTGCTTTCAAACTTTCAGCCTATCAACTACACTGATGTTTTGCCATATTTTAGCAATGAAAAGGGATTCTTTGCACTTTGTCTCCTTTAGTGTACGTGCTGCAGAAGCAAGCATGGTACCTTCTTTTTTTTTTTTTTTTTTTCTTTAATTTTTTATTTATTTATTTGTTTGTTTGCTTGTTGTGTTTGTTTGTTTCTTTATTTATTTATTTTATGGCTGGCTCAGCCTGCCCTGGTGGTGGCGCTGGCGCAGCATGTGGTGCCGGGGATCGAACCGCAGTCCCTGCAGTTGCCTGAGCCTTCCTACGCAGGCGCTTTAGACCACTGAACCATCTCGCCGGCCCCAAAGCATGGTACCTTCTTTTGATGTTTTTTTTCTCCTCCAGATACAGCAGCAGCCAGAGCCCACAGTTCATGTGGACGCATTCCTTTATGATGAAGACTTTATTGATTCACTCTGTGAGGAAGGAAGGATGAGCAGAAACTACTGTACAGTGTGTGGCTCGCGACAGACAGCACCTTTAGGTAGGTGCTCAAGTGGCTAATGACTTTACGTGTGCTTTTTTCTCACATGTCCTGCATGTACAAATTGTTCACCAGGCTAGTGCAGGTAGGCATAAAGGCATCCTATGGTATGGTCATTACCAAATATTGCAGTTAGGGAAGAATAATATAAGAAAGCAAGTCCACCATGGGTACCCCTGAACACACCCAGGAACTGTTTAATCAGAGGTGACTCTTCAATTACAGAAACTAATCAGAAATAATGGAATGCAGAGGAACTCTGCTTACTCAGAAATTGACATATAAACAAATGCCAGTTTATTTACAGTAAGAAATCTAGGGGGGCAACAGACTGGCACACTTGTTTAAGCATTTGCTCAGGCAAATGCAGTCAGGTGCAGGGGACCTGGGTTCGATCCCCAGCTCTATGGGCTTCCTCAGACAGACTGAAAAAAAAAAAAAAAAGGCCTTTTCAATCTTTAAAAAAAAAAAGAAATACAACTTCCTAGGAGACTGAAGTGGTTTCCTGATAAAGTATCTGCTTGAGAAGTCTGACACAGAGCAGATTATCAAGTTGGCATAGACTCAGAGAAGTTTGTTGAGGCCAGTGTTTGACCTGATGAAGCATACCCGAGCCTTGACAGCTCAACTTTAGTGACAATAGGTCTCTTGTATCTCTGCCCCCCTGGCTGTAGCACCTGTGTCCCAAGTAAGAGCTAGACCAACTCTATGCTGCTACTAGGTTAGTGTAATCTTCGCTCAAGCTGGGTGTGATTGTCTAAGCCATTGCTTTGGACCACAGTACCTTTCCCCGCTTCTTGGAGTGGTTGTTTAACATGGGCTACCCTTGCAAGTAAGTAACCTCATGCTCACATTCCTGCTCTTAGATAGTGGCCTCAAAAGTTAATCACCACCTAACTTGGCTTTGTTGCTGTTGCAAATATATTGTATCTATAGTATAATTTGGGAGTAAATTTACCTGATGTCTTAGTTTTAAGATTTTGCTTCAAGGTAAACTTACAGTTTCCCCTGGAAGTAGTTGAAATTCATGAATGAAAAGAACTTTGATAAGAACAATAGAGGACAAACTAAAAAGTGAATTACAACTATAATACTGTATCAGATAGATCTAATATATAGAAATTTGTAGAAGAGCATTTTGTAGAAAAAAATTTGAAGATTCTATTTTCCCCAAGAGTCCAATGTAGCTCAGAATAGTAGAATACAAATTTATGACATTTTTTTTTTCAATAAACTTTTGGATGGTTTTCATTGAGTAAGAGAAAGCATGAAGTTGGGTGTGGTGGTGCACACCTATAATCCCAGCTCTCAAGAGGCTGAGACAGGAGGATCACTGTGAGTTCAAGGACAGCCTGGGCTACATAGTGAGACCGTGGCTTAAAACAGAAAGAGACAGAGAAAATGAAATATACTTTATAAATATAGATAAAGGAACTAGAAGCACAGAATGGAACTGCAAATAACCAAGCACAATTTAAGGTTCACTCTGTTCTAATTTTGCAGGCTTTATTTCTCATTCCTTCTCCCTGGTGGAATTGAAGTTCATTTATCATCATATACTCCCCGACCTGTCAGGAAAGGTCTTAGTGGACGTTGGCTCCCGACTCGGCGCGGTTCTTTATGGGGTAAAGTCCAGCTTATGGGCATACTCAACATTTTGAAAATATGTTCTTCTGCTAACAACAGCTTTGCCAGCCACCATCCAAGGTGACAGCTTGGCTTTATTGATGCACTAGCAGAATAAGATTAAGATATATATTTTTTTTTTTTTCTTTTTTTTTTTGCGGGCTCAGGCTGCCTTAAGGGTGGGTCTGGGAATTGAACCGTCATCCCCTGTGCCTGACTGGGATTGCTGGCACAAGCGATTCAACCACTGAGCTAACCCAAAAGCCCCAGAATAAGGTTAAAATCATATAAAGTAGGGGGACTACTGAATTATATTTGATGTGAGTAGTTGGGTGGGAAATTTCAAAGAGCAGCTATCTGGTTTCCCTTTGTCTCTTTGTGCAACAAAATGAAGTACACATACAAAAGTGAAGTGTGGAACTTGTAACACGTTGCTGTGTTGTCAGCCTCTAGTGTTTTCTAACTTTTTCTCATAACCTTTTCTCATTCGTACCATACTAAAATAAAACAGTACACCAAGGTTTGACAAGAACTCTTACAATACTAACAGATTTGCCTGACTGAGGAGGTCGCTGAATGGCCACAAGCAAATTACTTAATGCCTAATTCCTTCTCTGTAAATGAGTAACAAAATGATGTCCAAGGAAACCTTGTTCCAATTTCTGTGATGCAAGCTGTGAATGTGAATGTCTGTTTCTGAAACATTACTTCAATGTAGCTTTATGAAAAACTTCACATCCTGAGTATTTCTAAGTTCTTAAATGGCTTTATCAAAAACCTGAAGGGTGGTTACTGTGTGTCTCTAGCAGACTTGTTGAAACATGTGGCCGCCTCAGTTGAGGCTCATATCAGAAATGGGCACTGTCCCTTCCCAGTGTCTTGTTGCCTGCTGTGCACAAAAGCAGCTAACTTTTTAATGCTGAATTTATTTTTCAGTGTTGTTTTTATTCTGTAATTAGTCAAGATAGCCATAGAAGAAAATGCACACTTTTTGCCATGGGGTTTAGTAATGGTGGTGATGGTGCTATTTTCTTGGGACAAGGTCTCACTAGTTTGCCCAGCCTGGCCTCCAACTCCTGGGCTCCAGCCATCTTCCCACCTCAGTCTCCCAAGTAGTGGGATTACACATATAGGCCACCCTGCCCAGCATGGCTGGTGGTTTTGTTTGGAAGGAACATTAGAGATTATGACTCCAGTAATATATTTGGCCCATCCTCATCAACTTCCTGATTTATTAAGAAGTGTAGCATTGAAATAATTATGGCTCTGCAGAAAGGGTATCAGTGATGATAACCAAGTGGTTGACATATTTCTCCATATTAAGGCACTGCATCAGTCAAAAAATTTTGGACTACATACATATGCAACGTTAACATTCTAAAAATCCATGGCGGAAGCTGGGCGTGGTGGTACATGTCTATAGTATCAGCACCCAGGCAGGCTGAGGCAGGAGGATAGCAAGTTCAAGCGAGCCCAGGCAACTTAGTTACTCAGCAAGACCTTGTCTCAAACTAAAAAATGAAAAGCTCTGGGGATGTGGCTCAGTGTCAAGCCCCTCAGTTCAATTCCCAGTATTTAAAAAAACATTTTTCTTTGTGTTTTAAATTCCATGATAATGCTCAAAATACAGGTTTGGTTTTTATGTATTAATGTTTTTATTATTGCAAACAAAAGCAGACATATAGCAGTATATAGTCAATTCTTGAATATTTTTGTTAACTACTTGGCTGATTATCTGTGGCAGGTTCCCAGACACAGGGTTGACTTCCCTGAGTCAGCCAGTGTGTACCCAAGGCCACCTGCACCTAGCGTGAGACTGTGCGTGGTTGTTCCTTAAATTCCTCAGAGGGTAACGCCTTTCCAGTGTTCCTCAAACAATTGCTCAGTAAATCAAAAAAGTTGAATTTTAGAGAATCTTGTCACTTTTCTCACTTCCAATTTTGTTTAATGCCCAGTTTTATTAGGAAAAAGAACTCAATCTCTAAAAAGATAGCCACGTAGTGGCAATTAATAAACTACAATCAGGTTGTTGACCAATATGAATATACTTCTGGAGGTTGTAATTTTATATAAACTACAAGATCTTATTTATCTTTTATTTTTTACTGTTTGATATTTTTAAAAATGTTGACTTTTAAACTTTCAGTTAGAAATGAACTGCAATTAAAAATTTGTTAATTTGCACTGTAATGTATCTTTTTTAGGGTTACCTTTACAGTTCAGCAGTGCAGCTGTATGGAGTAGAACTGAATGGAGATTTTTGCCAGTTACAGGAAATGGTCATTAAAAAATATCATTTTGGTGACAGAATAAAGGTACTCTTCTTTTTAATTTTTGTTTTTATTAGTACACATTTGCAGTCCCTAACAATCTGTGCATCATGGGGAGTGGACTTGTGGGCACACCACCTCTTAAATCTTTTTTCATCTCCTGCCCTTCCATTTCCTCCCTCCTTCATCCTCTTCTCATTTACAAAACAGAGATGCTCTTTATATTTTTTGTTACCCATCTTAATTTAGCCAAACCTCTTCTGCATTATTTTCTAACCTGTTCTTGTTTACTGTTGTGTAGAAATAGATTGAGCTTTTTTAGGTGGTGACAGAGTTTATTTTGAAAAAAGTAAAAGTAGAGAGTGAGGGAAACTGGCTCTGCAGATTGAGCCTGGGCTGAGGAAAAGAGGAAAAGAGCACCCTGAGGACACGAGAGGCTGTCATGAGGATGGCCTGATAGACCCAAGCGTTTTAAAATGTTAGTATGGATAATTGTTACAATTATTTCTGTGCACATATTTTTCTTTCTCCCTAAGTTTTTTTGAAAGTAAAATTTCTTTCTTTCTTTTTATTGTTATTGTTTGTTTTGTGTTCTGAGACACGGTCATGGTGGCTTGGAACTTACTATTGCAACCCAGGCTAACCTCGAACTTGCAGTAGCCCTCCAGCCTCAGCCTCCCAAATGCTGGGATTACAGGCATATGCTGCCATACCCAGCTTTGTGTTTTCTTTGTATCAACTATAATTTTGGTAGTGGCCTTTTTAAACTTTAGGGGCTGGTTCGAAATGGGGGGGAGTGTTTTTTTGAGTTTTACTATGTAGTTCAGGCTGGCCTTAAACTCATTATGTTAGTGCAGCCTGGCCTCAAACTCTGGTGATCCTCTTGCGTCAGCCCCTGAATGCTGGGACTACACACATGGGGCACCATATGTGGCCCAAAAATGTACTTAAATAAGCTGTAAATGTTAAAAATAAATAAAAGGTCAGTGTGATACTCACAGTTCTTTATATTTTCCTAAACTTTCAGAGCGTATAATAGATGCCGTAGGATAACGATTCCTGAGGAAGAAGGCCTTGGCCTAGGCCAGTAGTGGCAAGCCTGTGACATGTGTGATATGTCTTGTTTTCCTTTTAAGACAAAAGATGTCAATGTACGAGTTGTTTTTTCTAAACTAAAACCTGAGTATTTAGGTTTAATTGCGATGTTAGCATTGTGTGGTAAATCAGTGGGTTGCGGTTGTAGCTTGGACACTCCGTCTCTGAGAGGTTTGCCTTCCCGAGGTAGGCCTGGCGGTGCGTGCCTGTTACACCTCAGCACTCTGGAAGGAGGCAGAAGCATCTCAAGTGCAAGCCCAGTCGGGCTGCTTGGCAAGACCCTGTCCCTGAATAAAGAGGGCCAGAGCTGTGGCTCAGGGTGAGAACCACGGGCCAGCGTTTCCACTTTTTTATGCACAAAACAATTTTTTCACTTATGCTTTCTTTCCCCATCTCCATTTTAGACATTGAGAAATAAATGATGACAGTAAATTGTTCAATAAATTAGTGGGCTTTTCTTGCTGTCCCATATGTAAGAAACTTTAACACACCATTCCTACATAAGTAATAGTCACATAACTAACAGGAATGTATATTAGCTTCATTTTTGAGCCAGTCAGATTTATCGGTGGGGTTATGTATATTAGGACCCATTAACAATCATGGTTTATGAATGGATAATTAAATATTTTCTTGTTTTAGAGGTAATAATGATAAAATATAAAAATATATACATAAAATACATAAATACACTTTAAATTTTTAAATTACACAGGGGGCTGGAGAGATAGTTCAGCGGCATAAGTACCCCTGCTTGGCAAGTACAAGGTCACGAGTTCGATCCCCAGTACTGCATGCCCTGCCAGCCCCAGAACCTTCGGTGCGCTGCATCAGACCCTAAAATGGGTGTAGTGGTGCACACCTGTAATCCCAGCACTGGGGAGGCTAAGACAGGAGGATCACTGCAAGTCTGAGCTACGTAGTGAGACCCTGTATCAAAAAAAAAAAAATCACACAGGTACACACTCAGCCACACACTTTCTTTGGCTGTGGCTTCCATTGCCATTGGCAGCCCTATGGTAGAAGGCAATGCCATCTTACGTCCACTGGCACCTTACCAGTTTCCTCCGTTAAAGCTACAGAGGAAAGGGGTTAGAGAGTTGGGCTTCTCTGTGTCCTGGACACCTGTTTACCTCATTCTCATCGGCAGGACATTCCCTTTCCTTCAGTGTGGCCAGCTCATGCCGGCCAGACTGTTTAACCTTCCCCAGAGAATAAACCTCTTCTTTTGCTCTTAAACAAATAAATGTGTCCTCATATAATCTGACCTCTGATTTGCAAGGCTTGAGTCTGTCAATTTTTGAGGTAGATAGTTCTGTGGATTTTTCTTTAATTATCTTGCTCTTTTGCATGGCTAAACATTCAAGTGAATTTTAAGGGAAGAGTCAGACATGACCAATTAATATAGTGTATTAATATTTTACATATTTATAACCTTTTATAACTTGCATGTCTTTTTATGGTTGTTTTGTTTGTTTGTTTCCATTTGGTTCTTTGAATCAGGACTGATACTCCATTTTATTTATGAAATTACAGACTACCAAAGAGTACAAACTAGTTGATAATAGAACCGTAGTTGAAACCTATATTCTTTTCTACTCTTACAAATCTTCACAAGTTTTTATGTTTTACTATATATTGCATGCCTCCTATAGGCGTGACTATGCTATTGTTTCTCCCAGGCACACAAGAGGCAACCTCCCATAGTACTTCACAGCAGCAGTGAGCCAGAAATGGGTGTAGTGCTGTACTACACCGCCCCACCACATTCTGCCCCAGTGATGCAGTACCCTTGTTCTCTTACATGAGCTCTTTCCTCCTCTGCAGGTGGTCCACGCAGACGTCCGTACCCAGGGTTCACTGCTGCACAATGCTGATGTTGTTATAATGAATAATGTCTTCGAATATTTTCTTAATGAGACCGAACAGGCCAGGTATGTTATTTATTCAAGAAATAATCCATTACTAAAATATATCCAGGCAACATATGGAAAGAGATTATAATGGTAGAAGTATTTTCCTATTAAAATTGTATGTATGTATGTGTATATGTATTTGGTACAGGGTCTCACTACACAGCTTGGACTTGCAGTGATCCTCCTGTTTTTAGCCTCCCCGGTGCTGGGCTTAAAGGTGTGTGCCACCATACCTAGTCTTGGTGGCCAACTCAGCATGCCCTGGGACAGGGACAGGGACAGGGACAGGGCAGCACGTGCGCCAGGGATTAAACCCTGGGCCCTGCACTTGCCTAAGCAGGCACTTAGTCTAATGAGCTATCAGGTCAGCCCTCCCCTATTAAATTTCTTAAAAAATAACCTTAGCTGTGAGGTGATTATTTGAATAAGGAAATGACTTTCATTGTGATTATTTGAATAAGGAAATGTCTTTCATCTGCTATACATATATGCATTATATGAACAAAAACTCTAACTTTGTAAAATATTGCATCCAATTTTTTTGGAAGATACAAACTATTGCATGACTCCAATACTTGCTTAGCAGCCGTGGATACAATTAGAAAGCAATTCCCAGTGGTTCTTTATACTTAGTCTTTTCTACTTCAGTTTCCTTTGCTGTGAGCTACCATATTGCTGTTATATCACAATATAATGGAAATCAACTAAGGGCTATAAATGAATTTAAAATAATATATAGGAGTATTAACCTAGGAAACTGATTATCGAACTTAAAATACATTTAATAATAGTAGCTCCCTAGAGGTGTGTTTTAGTTATTTTTTCTTGTTGAGACAAAATCTGAGATACTCAATGTTAAATGAGGAAAGTTTTATCTAGTTCGTAGAGGTTTCAGTTCATAGTTAGCTGGCTCACGGCAGGGTGGCAGGGCAGAGAGCCATCGCAGTGAAGAAGCAGTTCATGGCAGGCAGAAGGCAGGAAGGCAGTAAAGTAGCAAGGAAGCAAGCAGTGAGCAACAACAGCAGACATCCTTCTGTCCTGTGTATTCTACCCAGGCTCCCCACCCTTAGAGCAAGTAGCACTCATACTCAGGGTGGGCCTTCCCATTCTCTGCATGTGGAATGATGCCAGGCCAATCACTGGATGAATTTAGTAATCACACACTCTTGACCCCAGCATAATTCGTTCTAGATCCAGCCCCACCTAGAAGCTCGTAAAGCTTTGGATGGACGTCTAGACATAAGCTATAACACGGGTTGTGGTGGCACCCAAGCACTTGGGAGACTGAGGCAGGAGCATTGTAGTGATTTCAGTGCCAGCCAGCGTAGCATGTAGGAGTACAAAAACTAAAAAATAGTAGTAGTAGTAGTGACAGCTTCGTGAAGTTTCTTCTGTTTAAGGAACTGTAAAACCTTATAAACTTATGATCACTTTTCTGATTTCTCTTCTCTAATTGATGCTTTGTAGCCCAGCAGGAGCTATAGGATCATTCTAATTAGAAAATTCCTGTAGTATGTTCTGAGATACTATTTTTCTGGCCAGTTAGGCTTGTTGCTTTCTAATGTATCATAGAAGTCTGAGTACTTCAGATGCAGGAAAGGCCTTTTCCATAGATATGAAAGGGTATTACAATAATACGTTTGCATTAGTGCATCCATAAGTAAGGTTTTAACTGCACAGAAATTAAAATGCACAGAATTATAAGTCAAAATGAAATCCTAAATAGCCAAAGCTCCTTGTTATACTATTTCACATCTTCACCTTTTTTTTTTTTTTTTCTTTTCTTTTCTTTTTTTTTTTAATGTATTTTATACTGGTTTTACTGAGCATCTCAGACTCATAGTGATCCTTCTGTTTCAGCCTTCCCAGCGCTGGGATTACAGGTGTGCACCGCCACGTGTAGTCTTGGTGGCTGGCTTGACACACCTTGGGTAGGGCCAACACACCAGCGTAGCATGTAGTGCTAGGGATCAAACCTGAGTCCTTGCACTTCCTAGGCAAGAACTGAGAGCACTGAACTATCTCCACAGCCCACACATCTTCACCTTCTATACATTCTCTCTGTCTGTCTGTCTGTCTCTCTCTCTCTCTCTGTCTCTGTCTCTGACACACACACATACGTTACTACTAGGATAAAGTTACTATGAAATTAATAGTTTAGGGGCCGGCGAGATGGTTCAGTGGTCTAAAGCGCCTGCTTGGAGGGCTCAGGCAACTGCGGGGACTGCAGTTCGATTCCCGGCACCACATGCTGCGCCAGTGCCACCACCAGGGCAGGCTGAGCCAGCCACAAAATGAATAAATAAAGAAACAAACAAACACAACAAGCAAACAAATAAATAAATAAATAAAAAATTAAAAAAAAAAATTAATAGTTTAAACAATTTAAAAAGGAAGCTATCTCAACAGAAGGCTAATTGTAGTTTAGTAAGAATGGGTGATGATTTTTCAATCATATACTAAACACTAGCAGCACAACATAAGCAACATTATTTTCATCATAGTGCCTTCTTTAAAGGTAATTTGCAATGAATAAAATAGGATTAGCTAAGCATGGTGGCACGTGCCTGTGATCCCAACATTCAAGGATGTGAGGCAAGAGGATTGCCCCATGTTCAAGGCCAGGCTGGGCTACATAGTGAGTTCTAGACTAGCAAGACCCCTGTCTCACAAAACATAACAACAAAGCAAAACTTTTTTACTCTATTTCTCATATTGACAAAGTTTCCCATTTATTAAAAGTATGGAAAAATGAAAGGTAAGGAAAGAATGAGCTCTGCAAAGTAAGTGTGGTCCAAGTAAACAGGGAGGAAAAACCAAAAATATACCTACAGTGTGAGGTGGACTACCATGAAAAGGCACAGTAGCCTCACCTTTAAAATTCATAAAAAGTAGCCAGAATATTGCATTAGTTATTGAAAAATGAACCATGACCAAATTTACATTTTATTAGAAGTTGAAAAAGTAAAATACCTTAAATTCTTTGGAGATTCGTTATAGAAAGGTGAATGCTGAGGGAAGAAAAATAGTTATTGGTGAACTTGTCTCAGGAAATACTGCATATTTAAAATCTTTCTTGCTTCATCCACTCTTAAACTCTGTGTGACTCACTCAGTAAGTATTAAACGCATGATATAATTCACTCAAATCTCCTGAGATAATAAATTCTTTTTTTTTTTTTTTTTGCGGGACTGGGGTTTGAACTCACAACCATGTACTTGCCAGGCAGGCACTTATGCTGCGGAGCTATCTCCCCAGCCCCAATAAATTCTAAATACACCAATGTTATAGTCTCTTAGGGTTAATTACTTGTGAATGGTAATATACAGAGGTAAGTTTAGATAGAAGATATAATAAAGCAATCTGATACTGGAATCATTCTTACAAAATGATAATTTATCTATAATTTATTTTGCAATGAATAAAAGAACAGTGGTGCAACATGTTATCTTCAAAGATATGTAAGGTTCTTTATGTAGTTTTGGTTTGATTTTGTTGTGGTTTGAAATCGGGTCTATCTTTGTAGTTCAAGCTGGCCTTGGACTGACTAGGTAGCCCAGACTGGCCTGAAACTCCTAGCAGTCCTCCTGCCTCAGCCTTTCCAGTGCTAGGGTTATAGGTGTGTGGTGCCATGCCCAGCTTCAAGGTTCATAATCCTGAGTGGAGTCTGAGGATAAGTAGAATAATATTATCATAAGAGTTAGTGTGTAAGACAAAACCCAAGAAAGACTCAAGCTGTAGAATAAAGTCAATCTCATTGCAGCAAAACATCTCAGATTTCTAAAACAATTTTTAGTGGTATGCTTTGGTTTGTTGTTGTTGCTGTTGTTTTGCTCTGGTGTTTTTTTTTTTTGAATGGGTGATTGAACCCAGGACGTCATGCCTGCTAGGCAATCAACCACTGAGTTCTATTCCCAGCCTTTTTGGTAGTTTGAGATAGGCTCTCCCTAAATTACCTGGGCTAGCCTTTAATTTTCAATCCTCCTGCCTCGGCCTGTGGCTGGGATTATAAACATACACTGCTGCACCCAGCTAGAGCTGCCTTTTAAGCTAAAAGTTGCAACTAGGCATAGTGGCACATGCCTATGATACCAGCTACTTGGAAAGCCAAGGTAGGATTAAGAGTTTAAGGCCAGCCTTGGCAGTTTTGTGAGACCTGCCTCAAAATAACATACAAAAATGGCTGGAAATATAGCTGAGAGGTAGAGCACTTGCCTAATGTGTGTAAGAGTCAGTCCAGTTCTCTATACTGAAAAAAAAAAAAATGTGTTTTATCAGTAAAACACATGTAACTACTACAATGGCAGCCTGTGAAAGATTATGCCAATAGCATAATCTTGGCTTCTTCTTGTATTAAGTAATCCCATAAAGTGTGTCATTTTTAGGACAACAAAATAGCCCTAGTCACATACAATGACATTTGACTGCTATCTGACTTTTTTATTCCTTGCCGCTTTTAGGTTTGTTTTTTTGTTTTGTTTTGTTTTTTTAGTAAGAAATAACAACAAAAAATAAAAATAAAAAATAAAAAAAAGAAGTAACAGTAGGACAGCTTCACAACATATTAGTAGGACAACCACAATAATGAATACAACCCACATTGTTGTCTTCATAGTAGTTCCAAGTACAAGATGTAGACATGATGATTTTTCTAAACACTGTTGTTACAAATATTTCTTCTCACTGAACTAAGAGAAAGTAGTTATATACATAGTCCAATATTCCATAATAGTAGTGGGTTATTGGCAGAACTGGCAATGTCGGAAGCTGTTGACTTGAGCCTTTTACAGCTCAGCATACTAATCTGGCTGTACTTTTTTATGCCTTGTGGTTATACTCTTCTGCTAGGTGGTAAAGGCCAAGTTAAAGCAAGACCTATATAACAAAACATGTAACTTTTGTATCTGTCAAGGTCAGTCAAATCCCCTCAGGATTTACCTTGAAACCATGTACAGCGTTTTGTAGAACTTCTGTCAAGTGTCAGCATCTGGATGAGTCATGGCCATTGCTTGACCAGTTTGCTCTCTGCAAAAGCGAGAGAATGTTTTCTCTCTAGGTGACTCTCCTTAGGCACACTATACATTGTGAATCCCTTTCCTCTGACTAATAAAATAACATTTTATCCCTTTGTTAACCAGTTCCAGAGCTTCCTATGTGAAGTAACCATTGCTAGAACTACACTAAGTGCTAGTGATGCCCCAGTCTCCCCACCACCACCGTGCTACAAGGGATGCCTTCCCTGGCATGGCATCATCCTTGCTCACCAGTGGCAGGAGTCCCTAGACACGTAGTGCCGAATCCAGTTCACGTCCACACTACAGGCTGCACAGACATGCCCTCTCTGTCTTGTCCTAAAGTTGGCCAGTCCCATTGATGTTACACTAGAGGTCATCCCAGGGAGTAGTTTCCACAGCCACACTGAGTATGACAAACCTGATCTACATGTTCCACTCTCATTGTTAGTCTCTGGTCTCTGGCCTCTCTGCCCGTTTTTGTTTCACAACTTCTTCAGCCTCGGCTTCCAGGCAGTCTCAACCCTGTTCCAGTCTAGAACCAATTCTGTGTACTTCATAAATAATTTATAGGGCCTGAGCTGCTAACCCTGCTTTCACTTGTACTTTGGTTCTGAAAATCAACTTGTGGACTTGCAGTACTTGTAACCTGAATCCCCTTCTTGTTAATCTCAGTACTTTGATAATTTTGTCAACACCCTTCAGGAACTAGAGAATTTGCCAGCTCCTAGTATGTTGCTTTAGTACTGTGTCCTGTGGGCAAAAATTTTTGTCCATCTGGATTTCTAGCTGTCTCTGGTGCTGTATTTTCTTTCTTTTGTTCTTCTGTCTCTGTCTCAGTCTCTATCTTTCTCTCTGTCCTTGCCTCTCTCTTTCTCCCTCTCCTTCTCCCCTCCTTTCTCCCTCTTTCCTTTTCTCCCTCCTTCCCTCTGCATCCCTCTCTACCTCCCTCCTTCTCCCTCTCTTCCTCTCTCCCTCTCTTCTTCCTCCCTCCCCTCTACATCCCTTTCTCCCTCTCTTCTTCTTTCCCTCTCTCCTCTCTCCCTCCCTTTGTACCCCTCCCTCCCTCTGTCAAGTGTCTAGTGTCTGGTAAAATCTAACATAGCAGGGTTTTTTGTTGTTATTGCTTTGCTGAGCTTTGTTTTTAACCTGAGTGACAGATGTATTGATACAGGTGTGCTTTGGAGTCGGTTTGGGTGTTTTGTTTGTTGTTGTTGTTGTTGACTATTTTCCTTGTGCATTTTTAGGTTCACAGGAAAATTGAGAAGGATTTTTGTTGTTGTTGTTTTTTCTTTTGGTTCCGGCTGCCTTAAGGGTGGGTGTGGGGATCAAAATGCTGTCCCCTGTGCCTCACTGGGATTGTCTGCACAGGCGCTTAGACCGCTGAACTAACCTGAAAGCCCCCAAAGATTTTTATTTATTTTTTTGGCTGGCTCAGGCTGCCTTAAGGTCAGGTCTCATGTGCCATGTGGAGGTGGGGGATCAAACCACGGTCCCTGGCGCCTGAGTGACTTTGCTAAATCATGTGCTTTAATCAACTGAGCTACCTGGCAAGCCCCCTTTACAGAAAAATTGAAAGAAATAGATATATTCTTTATACCCTACTCCCACAAATGCGTAGTCTTCTCCATTACCAATGTCCCCCACTAGAGTGATCATTTATTACAATGCATGAGTCTGTAACACTGCATTCATGCGAAGTCCGTAGTTTACATTAGAGTTCACTCTTGGTGTACAGCCTCTGGATTTGGACAGCTGTATGGTGACATGCATCCACCATTAAAGTGTCACACCTAGTATTCCCATTAAAAATCCCCTGTGCTGTATCTGTTCACCCTTTCCCCTCCGTTCACTTTCTGGGTCTTTTTACTTCTCCGTAGTTTTGCCCTTTCCAGGATGTTGTAGTTAGAATCATACAGTATACAACCTTTCAGATTGATTTCCTTTCATATAGTAATAAGTATTTAAGCTTCCCCCACGTCTCCATGCCTAGAGCTCCTTTCTGTGGCACCACTGTCTCAATGTACCTCCGAGTATCAGCTCAGCTATTCAAGAACACTTTGGCCACTTCCAGTTTCTGGCAACTAAGAGAATTACTCTACACATTCATGTGCAAATTCTTATAAACAACATGTTTTCAACTCTTTGGGATAAATATAGGTAACATGATTGCTAGATTGTATGGTAAGAGCATATTTAATTTTATAATTAAATTTAAAATTTTGTAATTTTATAAGGAACCACCGCAGTTCCAGAGCAGCTATTTTTGCATTCCCATGTGCAGCGAATGAGAGTTCGCATTATTTCACAGCTTTCCCAGCATTTGTTGTTCTGGATTTTGACCTTTCTGATGGGTACGGAGCCATGTCGCAAGGATATTTTGACATAACAGCTTTTATGTGTTGTAGTGCCTGGGAATATATCAGCCATAACCTAAGGAAGCCAGGGTCATTATTGGTGACAGTGCCCAGTCTTGAAGATTCTCTCTCAGGTCTTCAGGTATGTCAGCAGCCAACTCTCCAGCATTTCCACTGTTAAAACTTTCTGCTAATTTTTTCTTATAGAGATTATGGTAAGTATTCTAGCAATTTTCTGTCTGCAAATAGTGACAAGTGATAGAATATCAAGACCTTATTAGGCCAGGCGTGATGGCACACATCTGTAATCCCAGCACTTGGGAGGCTGAGGCAGGAGGATCGCTGTGAGCTCAAGGCCAGCCTGAACCTCATAGCGAAACCCTGTCTCAAAAAGACCAAAAAAAAAAAAAAAGACCTTATTGCTTAAGCACTGGTTTCTGGTTTATTTCTTAACCTGAAAGGCTCTGAAATTGCAATGCTTACATGGATATAAATTCACTTGGCTTCTCTACTTAATTTTTTGTGAGGTCATAGTGTTAGGTTAACAAACATTACTGAACATTTTTAAGAGCTTAGAACACCCATGTGTAACTGTGTCCCTTAGAATAAGAGGAACATGGTTGGTCCAGGCTTCTGAAATCAAATGAGCTGATTATAATGCTGCATACTATGTACAACTTGGCCTCCAAGTTACACAGGAATCTTCAGCTAGTTTCTTTGTTCCCAGCTTCTAAGAAGTATTATTTAATAATAAAGCTCAGCCCAACAGCTTATGCTGATGGGAAGGGTAATTAGTGCTTGTGAAGTTAGTCTCTGAGGTAACTAAGGCACTGCTACATTTCTTTTTTTTTTTTAAAGTACATATTCTTAATGTTTTTTTTTTTTTTACTTTATGTATTTGTTTATATTATGACTGACTCAGCCTGCCCAAAGGGTGGGGCTGGCACAGCACGTGGTGCCAAGGGTGGAATCACAGTCTCTGCAGTTGCCTAAGCTTGCCAAAGCGGGCACTTTAGACCACTGAGCTATCTCGCCAGCCCACTGCTACATTTCTTAATGCAGAATAATATTGTTATTTTTACAGTGGAGCTTTCTTTGTATAAGGTTTTGTCCTTTATAAAACCAAACAGTCTCAAAATAAAAACCACTAATCTATGTAACTAGAATGTCCTAATGAAAAAGATGCAAAAAGTGTCCACTAAAGTCAGTCATCAATAATACTTTTTGAAATTTTTAGCTATCATCCAAATTATAACAGTAACTCATGTCGGACATGGTGGCATACTCCTATAATCTCAGCATTCAGGATGATGAAGCAGGAGGATTGCTGTGAGTTCAGGCCAATTTGGATTACTTAGTGAGTTCAAGGCCAGCCTGAACTGGCAAAAAAAAAATCAAGGCCAGCCTTGCAATTTAGTGTGACCCTAGCTCAGATAAAAAAAGGAGCTAGGGATATAGTTCCATGGTAGAGTACCCCTGGTTCTGATCCTTAGTACTACCAGACAAAAAGACCTTTTAAATTATATGGTCTGTAATTTGGGTTATAATTTCTATATATACCAAAATAATTTAATGATTTTTCATTTACCAAAATAATAACTTTCACCCTAAATACAAAAATCTCACCAAACAACCATTAGAAATTGATATTTATCCTTTTTTATCCTTATTGTCCTTCACTCTAGTTTATTTTATTACTTTTCATTTAAAGAAATTTCTTTAAACAGATAAGGCTTTCAATCGGGGAAGGGTCTAGTGGACAGAGATTGCTCACACCCCCTCACTGTGACAGTCTATCTACTTACTGCCCCATCATTGTTCGAGTCTTTTTTTTTTTTTTTTAATGTATTTGATTGTTACATGGTCTCACTACACAGCTGGGACTCATAGTGATCCTCCTGCTTTCAGCCCCCCCAGCGCTGGGATTACAGGTGTAACTACCTGGGACTCTGGCCAGCTCAGCTTGCCTTGGGGGCGGGGCTGGCACAGCATGTGGTGCAGGGGATTGAACCTTGGTCTCTGCGCTTGCCTTAGCAGGTACTTTAGTTCTCTGCGCTATCTTGCCGGCCCCTGTTCTAGTCCTTTATTATTTAAACTTAATGATGATTGCTCTGTTCCTATTAAAATAATTATATTCTTAGTGAGGCTTGGTGATGCATGGCTGCAATCCCAATACTTAGGAGGTTGAAGCAGGAGGATTACCATGAGTTTTAGGCCAGTCTGGGCAACGTGGTATATTCAAGGCTAGGCTGAACTACATAGTGAGACCCTGTCTCAAAAACCAAAACATGACATTCTTTCAAGTTCATAAATCAGGGCTGGCGAGATAGCTCAGTGGTCTAAAGCACCTGCTTAGGCAAGCTTAGGCAACCATAGGGACTGCGGTTCAATCACCAGCACCACGTGCTGCGCCAGCCCCACCCCCAGAGCAGGCTGAGCTGGCCATAACATAAATAAATAAATCAAGTTTTTTAAAAACAGAAATCACAGTAAGTCACAGTATGATCTCTAAATCCACAGATCCACCATTTATTAAAAATTTAGTCATGTGGCACCATGCAAACTTAGTCCTATGCATTGTAATAAAAATTTGCTGTGTTCAATTTCTTAGTAATGACTTCATACAGTTCCAGGAAACAGGATCATTCTATAAGTCTCGTTTTTGTTTATAATTCTTTTATTTTCTCCTAGACTAATATACAGTTATCCTCCTGGGTTGAAGAGGTACCACTGAACTATGATGTGTACCCACAAAATGACATTGACAGAGAAGCTCTTGAACAAATTCATTTATATAAGGTTCTCCAGAACTAAAACATTGGTGTACTGTTTTGTTGAGTATATTACAAAATGAAAAAGAATCCAAGCATGATAGTTCATGCCTGTAGTCCCAGCACTTGGGAGGCTGATGCAGGAAGATCACTGTGAGTTCAAGGCCAGCCTGGGCTACGTAGCGAGACCCATCTCAAGAAAGAGAAAGGAAAAGAAACATCCTCAGTATCCTGATACATATTTTTCTGTATGTTCCCTTTCAAGTTTGGTATATATGATTGCACATTTGTAAATAGTTTTCTGTGTACACACATACATAGTTGTGTAAATCTCTATACAACTTTGTTCTGCTTTCTGTGATAATAGAATTAAAATATTTTATCTAAAATTATTTTGTTTTCTCTTTTTTTCTGTTGAAAATATGTCTATGTGTAATCACTAATTCTGAGTACGTGCCTAAAAATGCCTCCAGAAATATCTGAAAGTGCCCTTTAGCATGAGAGGAAGGGGATCACAAGTTGAAGCCCAGCCTGGGTAACTTAGTGACTTACGGAGACACTTGCTCAAAGTGAAAATAAAATTTAAAAAGCCACAGGGGTTATGGTGCTCATGCAAAGGCTCTGGGTTTGATCCCCAGTACCACCAAAAGAAAAAGCAGTGAACATTAGAACTTGAACATTTAACTAGCTCCAGTGCTCTCATATTTGATATTTAGATTATTTCTTACAACTAACCTACATTATGTATGCAATATGTTATGGTTTGTGTATAGGTGTCCCCCCAAAGCCTCCTGCAGTCATGGGGCAGCTTCTGGAATTTGTAATTGGTTATTGTGAGAATGAGTGCTGCACCTCCCCTGGGGCAGGTGATTTGCATTTCAGTGTAAGGGAGGAAGAGATGTTGGCTGCTTGAGCTGCTGCTGGCTACTCTCCCTGCGCTCTTGCTCTGAGCTGCCCTCTGCCATGTGCCAGTCTGCTTTGGTGCCAGCTGAATATGGACTGAAACTTCCAGTAACTGTGAGCTAAATAAACCTTTCCTTCCCTCATTTTGAGTGTTGGTTGTTTCTCCCAGCAACAAGAGCAGAGTAACTAAGACACAATACTTTTTAGAGATCTGTGTGTTGAAACAGGTTTATGTAAACCAGGCATGGTGGTACATGCCTGTAATCCCAGATACTCTGGAGATGGAGGCAGGAGAATCACTTGAGCCTACCGGTAGAAGATCAGCCTATTCTACCTTTACAAGAAAGCTTCTGGTCAGTAAGTAAATGAAATAGTCAAAAAAAAAAAAGACATAGCGCTCCATACTTACTGTTGGTACTAATAAGTTAATATCTAGGATGTGGCATAACATTGGACAGCAAAATAGATGCTGGCATGTCACTGCTTCCTTGTTGATACAAGCTCTAGTTGCTCCTGCTAAGTCATTAAACATTCTTATGCTAATCGTTTTCCACTTTTCCCACAAAGAAAATAAAAGTTAGGAAGTTACTGTCAATTCCCAGCATCTCAGTAACTGTTCATTGAAGTGTTCAGCAGATTATCTGGGATTTTTTGATTTTTGTAAAAACATTTATAGAAAATAAAGTAAATTTAATAGTTTAAATAGCTTATTGATATTTATATGATTTGTTAGACATATGTTCATTGGTACATATTTTGGGTGTTTTTTGTAGTACTGGGGATTGAACTCAAGACCTTGCGCTTGCCAGGAGGGCTCTTAATTCTACCAAAATATGGTCCCCATATTTTGCTTTACAAGGTCTCACTATGTAGTTTAGGCTGACCTTGAACTTGCAGTGACCTGTCTCAGCCTCCCAAGTGCTGGCATTAGAGGCACGTATCACTGCATCTGGCTATTGGTCAAATTATGATAACTATATTTAGGCACTAAATTTTAAAATGATCGGTGCACCCTGTAGATGCATTGAGAACATTACTAAAGGTACAAATCATCACTGGCCTTGAAAACAAGAGCTTACTAGAAAAATGACATAGTGACAAAGTTAGCCCTCACTGCTGTACTGGTCTCTTAGAGGCATATTTCCTAAACTCTGAGTCTCAGTTGCCCTAGTGTTTGTCTGCTGCCACTCAGAGGCTTCAAAGCAAAATTTGTTGCTTTAGCAGTGGGTGAATGGCAGAACTCCTTTCCAGATACTCTAGACAGGAGCTGAGGGTGAAGGAATACCAGCAGAGAGCAGTCTACTCCATATGGCTTCAAGTCTTCAGTCCCTCATCTGTAAATGACGCGGTAACTTAGTCAAGAGTGCAGGTTATAGATAAGTGGAAAAAAGGACAGTGATTTAAATACTACTATCACTGCTGTGGTTTTACACATGTCAAACTGTTGATCTCTAGTTGATAGGTTGGAAAAAAGAAACTAAAATATTGGCAAATATTTTTAACAATATATTTACCACTTTTTTGTGACAGGGTTTCTCTGTAACTAAGGCTGGCCTCAAACTCTTAATCTTTCCTCAGCCTCCCAAGTGTGGAGATTACAGGTGTGTATAATCATGGCTGGCTTGACTAGATATGGAACAAACATAATTAGAATGCCAAGGAGATTTTCCTATAGCAGTTTTAATATTCTGTATGTGGAATTATTCAAATTATTATTATTATTTTGTATTTTAGGGAAGGGTCTACATGGTGTTCAGGATCTCACTATTAAATCGGACTCAGTGATCCGCCTATTTACAGCCTCCCAAGAGCTGGGATTATAGGTGCTTGCATGCCACCATGCCCAGTCTCAGTGGCTGTCTCAGCATGCCCCGGGGGCAGGGCTGGCATAGTCAGCTTACTATTTAAATATCAGTGGAGGAGGATTCTTTTTTCCCCACCTGGCCCCTCCAGCATTTGTTATTAGTTGATTTCTTAATAGCTATTCTTTGTGGAACAAAATGGAATCTCACAGTTGTTTTAATTTGCATCTCTTGAAGGACCAGTGATGTTGAAGATAGGTAGATAGATAGATAGATAGATAGATAGATAGATAGATAGATAGATAGATAGATAGATAGATGGACAGACTTTATGTCTTCATCTGAGAAGTGTGCATTCATCCCAGGTGCATTTGTAGATTGGGTCTTTGAATTTGGGGGGATCCAATTTTTTTCAGTTCCTTATATCTTCTAGATATTAGTCCTTTGTCTCAAGAACAGCTGTCATACATTTTTTCCCAACCTGTGGATTGTCTTTCCACTTTGTGATTTATTTTGCTGTGCAAAAACTTTTTAGTAAGATGAGATCCCAGTTGTTGATTCTTTGTGATAGTTCCTGTGTGATCAGGACTTTGTCTATAAATTCTTTGCCTACACCAATGTCTTCAAGAGTTATATTCTGTCTTTCCAGCAGATTTAGTGTTTCTATTTTAATATTTGACCTTTGATTCATCTTGATTCTAGTTTAGTGCATAATGATAGACATGAGTCTAGTTTAGGTCTTCAGCATGTGGAAAACCAGTTTTTCCAACACCATTTGTTAAGGAGGCTCTCTTTCTTCCAGTGAACATATTTGGCTCCTTTGTCAAAGATAAGGTGGTTGAGGGTGTTTGGAGTTGTTTCTGAGTCTTCTAATCTGTAAGCTAGTACAACCACAATAGAAATCATTGTGGAGATTCCTCAAAAACTAAGATTGGAGATGCCATTTGACCCAGCTATTGCCCTTCTGGGTATCTTCCAATAATTAAAAGCATCACACCACAGCAATATATGCACACCCGTATTTATACAGGCACAGTTTGTAATAGCTAAACCTTGGAAGTGACCCAAATGCCCATCAACCAAGGAATGGATGGCAAAGATTTTTTTTTAATATAATAGAGTATTCTCAGCCATAAGGAAAGAAGAGTGAGGTATTTATAGCTAAATAGATGGACCTTGAGACCATAGTCTTACGTAAAATTTAAAAAAGTGTAAATTCTCTGCCTGAAAAACTGAAAATGTAAATTTCAGAAATTGTAAATATCACATCTCTGGTGTGAGGAACTGAAAATATAAGAACAGAAATGTACAATACGTATTGTGAAACAGAGAAACTGTTCAAAAGGAAACTAGGGAGAGGGAAGGAAGAAAGGGAACAAAAAAATGAGAAAAACAAAATGAAAACATATTTGTGAATGGGGAGGAAAAAGAGTTTAAAAGGAGAGAAGAGGAATGGAAAAGAAAAAGAGGAATCAAGATAGATGATGCACAGGTGCAAATTTCCTGTAATGACTGTGATCATTACACTTAAAGTATACCAATAAACTTGCTTTGAAAATTACATAACAAATACATGTATTGGAACATAGCCTAGTACCTCAATAACAAGCGAAAACTGTATTATTTGTCTAGAGGCAATTATTGTCATTTTAAAAGATTCATTTCTTAGTGTCAGAAGTTTTATATCTCTGTAATTCCTCAGCACGACTTGAACAGCATGCAGATTTGAGCCCAGCCTGGTATATATAGTGGGCTCCAAACCAGCCTGAACTACATACTGAGCCCCTTTCTCAAAAAGGGAAAAAAAAAAGAAAACTGTTTATGCTATGACCTGGCTGAATCTTAAAACTATACAAAGTGAAAGAAACCAGTCACAAAAAATGACATTATACAATTTAGTCTATACAGCCAATGTGCACACACACACACACACACACACAAAGATGTAAAGAAAAAAGTCCTCCCTTATTGTTCCCCCTCATTGTGTGTGTATGTATGTTTCTTGATGTTGTTCTTGTTTGTTAGCCTGCTTGCTTGAGACAGGGTCTCACTATGTATTTCAGGTTGACCTTTGAACTCTGTAAACCCAGGCTGGCCTCAAAATCCCGGCCATCCTCCTGCCTCCACCTCCCAAGTGCTGGGATTGCAGGTGTGTACCACCATGCTCAGTTCTATTTATTGAATTAATGATAAGGTTTTCTTTGTAAAATCGATAAAAACAATTATATTATTTATTTAACTGTCAAGTGTTTGACTGTGCATCCCTGGATCAATCCTTCTTGGCGATGATGTTACCATTTTTGTACATGGTGGGGCATAATTTGCTACAACTTCAAGTTCACAAAGGAAACTGGTGTGGCAGGTGTAACTGTTCTCTGGTTGGGCTGTTTGTCCCTGACAGTTTCAGTCTTTAAATTGTGCCTTCACACCATCTATGTTTAAGGATTATTGACATGTCGGTTTTTTGTTGTTTTGTTTTGTTTTGTTTGGAACTGGGGATCAAACTCAGGACCTTGCACTTGCCAGGCAGGCACTTGTGCCCCTGAGTTATCTCCCCGGCCCTAATATGTTGGTTTAACTTATCATTTTTTTGCATTTGTTCGTTTGTCTCATGTTTTCTTTTTTTGCTTTTGTTCTTTCCAGTCTTTTGAACTAATTAGAACACTTTTGCTGATTCTATTTTACCCTCTTATCTGTTAGCTATGTAGCTTCATGTGTTCTAATGAGTGTTCTGGAGTCTACAGACATTTTACTGTAATATTATTGGATATTGTATTATATTATTGTACATTGATTCATGTATAGCATGAAGATCCCATACTTGTACCTGCCTTTGTATCTTCTCAACTTTTATTCAATCATTACCATTTCTGACTTTCATA
>PVKN010003903.1:0-35392 GCA_004027915.1 Capromys pilorides | reverse complement strand
TGGTAGATACTGAGAGTAGAATAGCACTTACCATAGGCTGAAGAAAAACTTATCAATGGGTAAAGTGAGGTAAGATCAAGAAGTAAGCAGGGTGTGGTGGCACATGCCTGTAATCCTAGCACTAGGAGGCTGAGGCACAAGGATCAGAAGTTCAAGCCATGCATGGACAATTTAGTGAGATCCTGTCTCAAAAATAAAAATAGGGTTGAGGATATGATTCTTCAGTACTAGGGTGGGGGCTTGAGCTATATAGTGAGAGATCTATCTTGTCAAAGCAAAATAAAAAGTATGTTATATTCTAAAAAGGTAGGTTTTAAATGTTTTCACCATAAGGAAATGATAAATGATAATAATGTATGCTTAACTTCATTTAAATATTGTACACACATACAAACATCACAAAATGCCCTACAAACATGGAGAACTTTTGTTTTTACATGTATCAGTTTAAAATAAACTTACAGTGGCCAGTGAGATAGCTCAGGGGACTAAAGCGCCTGCTCAGGCAAGCTTAGGCAACTGCAAGGACTGCAGTTCAATCCCCGGCACCACATGCTGTGCCAGCCCCACCCCCAGGGCAGGCTAGCCAGCCATAAAATAAAGTTTAAAATAAAATAAACTTATAGTTGGGTGTGGTGGCACAAGCCTGTAATCCCAGCACCAAGAAGGCTGAAGCAGGAGGACTGCAAGAGTTTGAGGTCAGCCTGAGCTGAGCTACATTGTGAGTTCAAGGCTAGCCTGAACTATATACCAAAGACCCCATCTCAAAAAATAAATTAATTAATTAACCTGTAAAAACGAAGAAAAGACAGTCTAGGGGTGGGCTCAGTGGTAGAGCACTTGCCTGGCATGTATGAGGCTCCTCAAAAAAGTAAGAAAATAGTTCAAGAAAATTTCCCAAAAGTTCCCAACACAATGGACAGAAATAGACCTAGGCCAGTTTCAGATAGGAAGGACAAAGAAGAAACAAGTAGTGGTGGAGCAATATCTTTGGATAATTTTTTGGTACTGGAAATTGAACTCAGGACCTTGCACTTGCCAGGCAGGCTCTGTACCACTGAGATATAGCCACAGGCCGTCTTTGTATTTTTAATGAAACAATTACTTTGACTCAGAATTCCTCACCCAGACACAACTGTGAGAGTGAAGTATAGCTGTCTTTTGATGAAGACCTCAGAAAATCAGCCTCTAGCTAATCTCAGGCAGCCTCAAGGTGAGTACCACCAAGGAGGGGCAGACCAAGAGAAAGATGGCAGTGGCCATATGGCAGTGGCTACTGCCAGAGAGAAGCCAGGCAGTGCTAAGAGGCAGCAGGACCAGGGCCGGAGCCAGGCAGAACAGACTGAAGTAGGTCGGAGGCCCCAGAGGGGCAGGCTGAGATGATCCCAACAGCGCACCAACCCAGTGCGCTGGCTGAGGGAAAAAAGAATCATGAGACGGAGTAGGGCAGCTGTGAGCAAAGCCAGAAGAGCTGAAAGCCTCCTCCTATCAAGCAGGACGTGGCGTGTGTGTGGCTGAGGATCACCATAGTTTTGCAATAAACTGTATAGAAATACATGATGCTATGTGTATACATAGCTTCAGTAAGACCAAGTGTCCTTTTAATACCAGTCCCAAAGAATGGTTATCACTCTAATATATAAAAGCATCTACATGAAAGCTTTTTTTTAAAAAGCCTAGCACCATAGCCAAATCTGTAATCTTAGCAACAAGGAAGCTGAGGCAGAGATTCACAAGAGTCCTGCCTGCAATTTAGCAAGACCTTGTATCAAAATAATAAACTAAAAATGAAAAAAGGTTGGCGATGTAGCCTGGTGGTAGAGCACCCCTGAGTCCCACAAGCAAAAAAAATATTTTTAATCTTGTCCAAAGCAAGAATCAAGAGGGTCTCTACAGGAAGTGGCAGTGGAAGAGAGCTTGTGATGGTGAGTTCTGAAAGAAAAGCCCTTTTCTTTCCCTGATGCCCAAATTAGAAATTTTAGTAGAGCACTGCTGAGGACAGGAGGCAGAGTCCATAGCTCTGCACGGAAAGCACTGAAGGCGCACCAATCATGAACTCAGGGCACACCTGAGCCAAGATGCCACCTAACCAATTTCTATATTGTACATTGCACTTTGCAGCTCCTTCACTGACAACGAAGGGACGAGAAGCCAGCTCAAACCTGACACAGTATACCTCCTAACTTTAGGTGGCTCATTCCCACAGGAGTGGCGGGCAAGCCTGTTCTTGCTGCCTCTGCTGTCTGCTAAGCTGACTGCTAGCATCGATCACGCAAACATCAGAAGATAGTGGGGACTCAAGCGACGTGACAGTAGGCCGCTCCGCCAAGGATGACGTGAGAACAGCTAACACGGTAACCAACCGCCTGGGCAGGCTCACAGTCAAAATTACATCTCTTCAAAAAAAAAAATTACATCTCTTCAGACTTTGCTCATACATCCCGAGTCTCCATGTCTCCATTTATAAAAACAGATTAAAATTGTGCCCTTACATTTCACGACTTCTTTGAACGCTGGATGAGAAAATACAGACTTGAGTGGGGATATATAACAGGTTCTCAATAAATTGCTATTTTTTCAGTACTTAGGGTCCAGGGACCTCACCGAGAGGCCTGCTCAACCTGAGCGCCGAGAAGAACTTCACCACCCGGACTACGGTAGGCAGAAAGACCGTGCCCGAGCTCCGAGTCCCGCGAACAGTAGGGCACTGGCAGGCACAAGGCGGAGGGCACCTGCTTGCAGGACAGAGCCCCGAAGGTAAAGGGCTGCACACCATGAAAGAGGGGTCAGCCCCGAGGTTCTCATCGCGAGGGGCACGCAGTCAACACACACTGGAAGACCCCAGCTCAGCCGCCCCCGGAGTCCCTGCCACCACCTAAGGACGCCGGAGAGGGCGCAAGCGGGCCACGCCTTCCCCAAGCGACGGGGGGAGGCGCGATCTCCGTCCCCAGAGCAAACCAAAACAAAATCGGAAAGCTAACCAAACAAAACACGAAACAGAAAGCGCTTCCTCCTGCAGCTCGGACATCCGCGCCGGGTGCTCGCCCCGCACCTGGAGCGCCCTAGGGCAAGTACCTGGGAGCGCCGCTTCCTGATGGTCCCTGGTCTCCGCACTCCCGGCCTCTGCGGCCTCCGGGGCCTCCGCGGCTTCTGGAGCCTCCGCGTCCCGCTCCCCTGCCTCCCCGGCCTCCGGGGCCTCTACGGGTGAGGCAGGCGCGCACCGGGGCGAGGGGTCGGGCGCCGGAGAGGCCGAGCCGTCCGAGGCGCCGTCAGGGCCCCAGGAGTCCCACATCCAGGGCGCGTGCGCCTGCTCCAGCAGTCGGCGGCCCAGGCGGTAGCGCAGCAACTCGCGGTAGCAGGACGCGTACTGGTCCCAGCGCGGCTCCCGGTAGCGCTTCATGTACTCGCTCTTCACCCCGCTGCCCGGGGACATGGTGCCGCGCGCCCCTCGCTACGTTGCTACAGCGGAGCTCACGACACAGAGCCCACCCGCCTGGCCCGGCCCGCCGCTCAGTTCAAACTCGAGCCCCGCCCGGAGGAGGAGGGAGGGGGCGGAGCGGGGGAGGGGAGGGGCGGAGGGCGGGGCGGAGGCAGGGGGCGGGGCGGAAGCAGAGGGCGGGGCAGAGGGGGGGAACGCGGCGGGAGCGGAATCCGGAGCGGCGGGGGCGGGGCGGCCCGCGGAGGCGGCCTCTGGCTCGGGATCAGGGCGTAGATTGGCAACGCACGGCGATGCCCCGGAGAAGGCGGGGGTCTCTCCGGGCTGAGAGGTTAGCGAGAATCTCTCCAGGAGACCACGGGTGTCACCTCCCCTATCTGGGGTCGGGCCTTGAGACGCAGCAAGTGAAGCGCAGCTGCTGTCGCCGCCTCTAGGCAAGATGTCGCCGGCGTCCGGGACCCTGCGGTACCGGAGGCGAAGGCGCCGCCCAATCCGGGATCAGACGCCTCCCCGCGCGCCCGGCCCGAGCCGCGACTTCGGCTCTGGCAGACTCCGTCCCTCCTCGGGACAGGCCTGGTAGGGAGTGGACCGGAGCCGAGGAGCGCCCCGCCCTGAAGTCCCCGGTTCGCTCTTTTCCTCTCTGCTCAGAGCACCTGTTGCTCTGGTTTTCAGCAGCTCTTTCCTTCAGTACAAGCTCTTTCATATCAACTAAAGAACATGTGTTAAAATACAGATTAAAATCGTGCTCTCTGCTCAGAGAGCAGAGCAGGTACCTACGAAACGCCGGGACGAATTCTGCTTAGTGTGGTTGTCTGCAATGTTACAGACAGTTGTTAGTGTTAAAAGCTGTTCTACAGTAATTCCTCTCCTGTTACAACAAGAGCCTTGATACAGTTGCTGCCGAAAGATTAGAAGGGAAAAATCTTGTAGGAAATCTAGACAGGACCCAGCTGTGCAGGGTGGCTGTTTCCCAGGGTCCTGGCTCTGCTGCCTTTTCCATATCTACCAGCCTGCCCCCATCTTAGCTGAAACATCCAGGTGCACAGTGGCCCACGGGACTGTCCGACTGTCCCCTGAGAACCCAAAGTGGCCAAGCCGGGAGGTCTTAAGGCTGGACTTTGCAGGAAGGATTCCACCAGCTGCTGCTGACTTGACTTCTCCCTAGTAACCCTTCTCTCCCTTGGCAGTTTTCAGAAACTTTCACAGAATCCCCATTTTGTTCAAGCTGGCTCTGTTGGTTTCTGATGTTTGCAACCAAAAGAACTTTATCAAATACTTAGAGTGGGGAAGAAAGTGTGCATAGCTCCCATGGAAGTAACACAGGGCCCAGTGTGTCTCAGCTTGCTGCATGGCTCACCACAGAGCCAACTAGCATAAAGCAGCTGGCACGGTGAGTTCCTACGATTCTGAGGGTGTGTTCTGTTGAGGGTAGGGACTGGCACGGTCACCTGTCTGCACATGCCACTTTTACACAGGACATGGCAGTGCCTATCTCTGTGGGCCATATCTCAGTGTGTAGAAGTAAACATAGATGCCTCAGGGTCTAAACCTCCCTGGAGGTCCAGGCCACACGTCCAACCTCCTGGCCCTTGTGTTCTTGGGCACACCTTGTCAATACCTCCTGCTCAGTGTTCATACCTGCCTCTTCTGATCCCTATCAATAACCCCTTCTTAATTCTTAATTTCTGTTGATGGCACTTCCATTCTCCCAGATACCAAGTCACCCCAGTGCCACCTCTGAGGCACATGTGTGTGTCTGCCGCACAATCTTTCACCTGCCATTCCCTCTCTATCCACTCCCTCAGAGCTGGCTAGCCACAGTGTGCAGAATGGGAACATAGTCCGAACATCAAACCTTTTCATGGGTCTGTAGAGAGCAAAGACCAGAACCAAACCAAAGTTGCAGCAGGTCAGGCCAGCTGAGCACTCAGAGGCTTGCTGATTCCAGGCTGTTGGGAAGCCACACTGGAGATCCAGAAGTAGATTTCAATATGCAGAGCACTCAGGTGGACCCAGATTTCTAAATGAGGGAAAAGAAAAAGGGCTTACTAAACAAACCTTCAGCAACAGCTCAGCACTGTTTAATTGCCCCCTTTCTATCTTGCTGGCAGCAAACACAGCCAAGAATTCTCATATAAAGAATATACATGGACCTTCTTGGGGGATGGGTACCAAGGATTAAACCAAGGAGCTTCACACTAAACTACATCCCCAGCTCTTCTTTTATGTTGACTCAGGGTTTCACTGAGTCACTAAGCTGTCCATCCTAGGTCTGAAGTTGGCAAATCTCCTGCCTCGGGTTCCCAGAGTGCAGGGATTACAGGTACACACTACCATGCCTAGCTCCAATAAATATGGACAAGATTTACATCAGTGCTTGTCTGACTAGGTTCATCACTCTAGGAAAAAGCAAGAGTGTGCCTTGAAAATAGCATATTTGGCTTGAGTTCCCACCAAGAAGTCTAAGGAAATGCCCTCAACCAGATGGCCAGTACCTCCTTGGTAACAGAGGCCACAGAGTTGGAATATCATCCACATGCTGTCTCCATATACAAGTCCAGGTTGCAAGAGTCTAGAGTACTGGGGCTTCTGGAGTCCAGCAACGGAAACTGCCCTCAGACTTCCAATTACTGAGGAGTGATGTTCAGTGTGGGACCCCACAGCCATAAGCCCTAACCTGAGCTCGAGCCCACCTTCTGCCTGAGATGCTACTCAGCCTGAGCTTAGCTGTCTGCCAGCTCAGCCTCTGCCCTTTCCCATCACCAACTATCTTTTCCTGCTAGCACCAGCCCTGAGAGAATTTTGACATTCTCTGTGCTGTGTCCATTGTGCACTGCCCTTCACCCTCCCTCTCTTCTTCCCTGTCTCTATTTCCTTCCTTCTCCCTCTCTTTCCATCTGCCTTTCTCCTTCCCCAAGTCGCCATCCTTCCCTCCTTCCTAAGACTCGCAGCACAGAGCCTGGCCTTCCTCCAGAATAGTCCCCTTCCCCCTTCCCTGATGTTCCCATTCTGGGAACCATCTAATAAAGAAGCAAAAATCTCCCCAATTACCTTGACTGCTAGATAATAACCTATCAAATGAAGAACGCTGTGATCACCATGGCAATTTGTCAGAACACAGCATTCTGTGTGCAGTGTGGAGCCCGGGGAAGGCCTGCTTTCAGAGCAAGCCCAGACTGACTCACTTCCTTATTCTGCTGTGTAGACTCCTGGTGCTAACACTGGGCTACAAGTGGCTTGTGCATTTGCACTTCTGAGGAAATTGCTCTCTCATCTACTGCCATGCAGGCCAGGATACTAATCTTTGTAGGGCAGAATAAGCACTCACTGCACACCACAAAACATCTATCTCCAGGTTTCCTGGAAAGTGGAGCCTCCAACTATTGGGAAAAAGAAATAGTTGTGCTGGAAGATTGCCTAATGGACAGATACTCCACTGCCTTGTTTTCTAGAGAAAGGAAATTTCTGCCTTGTTGGTGGGAATGTGAATTCGGAAAACCACTATGGAAATTCACATGGGGATTCCACAAAAAACTAAAACTAGAAATTTTGCTTTACCAAGCTATTCTTCTAGGTATCTTCCCGAAAGAGTGAAAGACCACATACTACAGTGAGACATGTGTACCCAGGCTTAGAAGAGCTAAATCTTGGAAACAGCCTACCTTTCCATCAACAGATGACTGGTATTATGGCTTGTGTCTAGATGACTCCCCAGAGCCTCCTTTGGTCATAGGTGGGGCTTTCCAGGGGTGGCTGGATCTAGAATGTGTGATGCTGGGGTTAAGGGTGCCTGATTACTGAAGTAGTCCACTGTCTGGTTTGGCACAGTTCTGGTAGCGGATAACAGAAGGCCCTCCCTGAGGGCAAGTACGACCTGCCCTAAGGGCATGTAGCCTAAATAGACTAAAAGGGACAGAAAGAGCTGCTGAGGTTGCTTGTTGCTTGCTGTTTCCTCACCACTTTGCTGCTGTGGTGTCTTTTACCCACTATGAACTGTTTCTGCTCTGTGGTCCTCTGTCAGGCCACCTTGCCTTGGAGCCAGCCAACTATGCACTGAAACCTCTACAAACTGTGAGCTGAATAAAACTTTCCACCTTTAACTTTGAGTCCCAGGTAGTTTGTCTCAACAGTGAGAAAACTAGATAAACAAATGGCTAAAGAAAATGTGGTACTTACATACTGGTGTACTAGTCGCCATAAAGAAAGATAAATTTAAGTCATTTGCAGGAAAATAGATGCTCCCTTTTTACCCTATCATGTTAAGTGAAATAAGTTAGACACACAAACTTAAATCTTGCATGATTTCTCTTATGCAAGAAACTCAGATTATAAATAAAGAGCAAAATAAAAGATAAAAGGTCCAGCCAGATAGCTCAGTGGATTAAAGCACTTGCAAGCAGGTTCAGGGGCTGCAGGTTTAATCCCCCAGCCTGGGTGCTGCCCCCCACCCCCACCCCCGCATGCTGAGACAGCAATTGAGACTGGGCGTGTTGTTGCACACCTGTAATCCCAGCTCTTGGGAGGCTGTAAACAGGCAGATCACTACAAGTCTGATCTAGTAGTGAGACTGTGAATACCCTATAGACCCTTCCCTAAAAAAAAAAATACAAAATATGAAAAAAAATTTAAAAAAATAAAAGATAGGGCTGGCATGATAGCTCAGCAGTCTAAAGCACCTACTTAGGTCAACCTTAGGTAACTGCAGGGACCAAGGTTCGATTCCAGGCACCCCATGCTGTGCCAGCCCCACCCCCAAGGTAGACTGAGCCGGCTATAATATAAATAAATAAATAAAGTTTTAAAAAAAGATAACAAGAAGTAGGAAAATAGATCTTTCTTAAATCAGAAAGGGTTTGGGAGAAAAGATATGAAAAAAGGAATTAAGATGTGTTATGTTCTTGTACCAACTCCCCACAAGGAATACACACTTTCTGTACTGCAAATGTGTACTAAGAAAATAAATAAAACAATAAAAAATAAATTGTCCCAGCCAATTCATTAGAAAGCAGTGCACTCTGAAACCATTGCTCTGGCCTTCCTGGAGTGATTTTGCTGAGCTGTACTTGGCATTAATGCTTGACATCATGAAAGCTCTGTCCAAGATGGCCTGGCCGTTCACTGAGCCTGGAAGAAACCTGAGGGGATATCTCTCTCATCCCTCACTGACAAACTTCCTCTCTTTACCCCTCCGGATGCTATAAACTCTGTTTCCTTTCCTGCTAAAACATTTAAAACCAATTTATGGCCCATTTTTTTTATGGACTAACCTGCCACAAATTTATCTCATTTTCTACCCTATCCTTTTCTAAATCTAAGTTACTCTTTTATTGATTTTTATCCTCTTGTATTTGGGAAATGTTTTAAATCATTTTAACTCTGAAAATTGTTATTAATTCTCCAGAATTAATGTACAAGGTAAGCTTTTTAGAAATTCAGTGAGACTTATAGGAGCATATGATATAAAACTAGGCTGATCTCACATAGGAAAACAATTGAAAATCAATATCTAAATGTGCTAAAATGCTTGAATTGAGGAGGAGTATAACAAATCACATACACAAAAATGAGTAAAAATAAAAGTGAAGAGTTTGTGTTTCCATTCTTCAAGTGCCTGGGTGAAGGCAGGAAGAAGTTGGGAGGGACCTGCCCTGTGGGCCTCACCCCACCTGGACTGCGCTAACCCAGCCAGCAGCATCTCACAGGGCCATCTGGGGCGTGTGATCCACATCCTTTCCCAAGGCAGCATTTAGAAAACTCAGTTTGAAATAATGATCCTGAGCCAAATAAGTAACTTGGAAATCTTGTCAGAGTGGGCATCTTTGTGAGAATGGGCTGGTGACCATAAGTACCCTGTCCTTGGCCTTAGCACAGCTGCAGGCTCCCATGAGATCTGACTGCACATATACAGTGGTGAGAGTTGTATGTCCCACCAACCTGAGCCAGGGTGTACAAGAGTGAGGCCTCTACCTCTAGCTCACCTAGCAGTCACTGGTTCCCCACTTCATGTCGCACTTTTGAGAATCTCATCAAAGCTACCCAGTCGGCCTCCCAAAGAGATGAATGCACACACAAAGCATTTCCATGCCTGAACCTTTTCCCATGCTGGTTTACGGATCACAGAAAGATTCTGGGTTTACTATACCACAATATTTAAGTAGAACTGTGGAGCTGACTTTGCTGTTTCCAGCAAAGCTGTACCGTTTTACCACCCACCACCAGCCAATGCACAGAGAGGGGGCAGCTAGACCCAGAAGGTGAGGTAGAGGCAGGCCCAGGTGGCCTGTGAGCCCACCGTCCAGCCAGCACTCTGCCAGTGACTGTATACTTCTATGCACAGCCCGATTTAATCAAGGCTCCAACTTTACAGTGGTGCAAAAGCAACACATAGTTAATAGAAATTGTACTTCCAGTTTTGGATTCTGATCTTTCCCCAGGCTAGGGATATGAGGTTCGATACTCTTTCAATCCTGAGTAGCTACTGCTCCTAGTCAGCCATGGATCATGTTGTGGTTTATATCTGGATATCCCTCAAGAGCCTCACGCACATGTCAGTGGGGCTTTGGGAAGATGATTGGGTCTTGGGAGCTTAGGGCTGACTTGCTGTTAGGAGATGGGTTCTGACAGGAAGAGACAGGTCACTGGGGAACATGCCTACGAGAGCCTATCTCCCTCCCAGATCATCTTTTGGCTCTCTGCTTTCTGGGCACCATGCCGATCTGTGCTGGAGCCAGCTGACCATGGGCTACAGGCACTAGCCACCTCTCTTCCTTTAAGTTGTAGATGCTGGGCCTTGTGTCTCAGTGACAGAAAAGTGACTAAGACAGGTCCCAAGGGAAGCAGCACCCCACAGTGTGCAGTGCCACTGGGCTGTGCTGGCAAGTGGTGAGATGTGCTAAGGCATCGCCAAGTTAAGATAGCTATCAGGCCTTTCCATTTTTATTTCTTCTTTTGAGTTTTTACACTAGGAACACTATAAGATATTTACACATGTGGGTCTGGTTTATTTCACTTATGAGTATATCTTCAAGTTGCATCCACTTATATAGGAAGGCTTCAAATTTATTATTCTTTATAGCTGAGTAATACTCCATTGTATAAAAACACCACATATTTTTCATCCATTCCTCAGGTGATGGGCATTTTGGTTGTTTCAAGGAGAAACAACCTCTGGGGCTACAGAAGAAAGGGATTGATAATGTATAGTGTACCTAAGGAGAGTCACCTAGTGAGAAAAACATTCTCTCAGGCCTTCACAGAGAACAAATTGTTCAAGCAATGGCCATGGCTCAACCAGACGGCTGACACTGACAAAGGTTCTACAAAACACTGTACATGGTTTCAGGGTAAATCCTGAGGGGATTTGACTGACTTTGTCAGATACAAAAGTTACATTTTTTGTTATATAGGTCTTGCTTTAACTTGGTCTTAACCATCCAGCAGAAAAGTCTAATCAGAAGGTATAAAAAGTAAAGCCATATTAATATGCTGACCTGTAAAAGTCAATAGCTTCCGACATTGCCAGTTCTGCTTATAACCCACTACTATTATGGACTATACATACAACTAATTTCTCTCTTTTTTCTCTTAGTTCAATGAGAAGAAAGATTTGTACTAGTAGTGCAGATTATGTCTGCATCTTGTACTCTGAACAACTACTATGAAGACAACAATATTAATTAACAATAATTAATACATTGTGTTAATTGTTGTAACTGTCCTATTGACCTGTTTTGAAACTGTCTCATTGTTATTTCTTTCTCATTAAAATTAATAAAAAAATTTTAAAGATAGTTATCAGGAAAAACTCCACCACATGCCCCACACCTCTCCCATAATCCTGTGAGCAGTCTGCCCACTCCCTAGCTCCCTCCACTATGATTTCAATAAATCTATGTTGCATTTTTATTTTAACAAGTGAATAGTCTAACGGAAAAGCAAGATTTTAATAGGTCAAACAAAATGCTTATCCAAGATAGGAGTGACCTCCCTTATTTGTTGAGAAGCCATGCTAGCCCTGCCCCCAGGACTGGGCATAGTGGCACACTGGGCATGGTGGTGCACACCTATAATCCCAGTACTTGGGAGGCTGAAAACAGAAAGATCACTACGAGCCCAATTTGTAGACCCTGCACTTAAAAAAAAAAAAAAAGTGTGCAACGAATTGCTCAGTTATGTTTCAAATAGAGAACAAAATCAAGAGTTGGGGAGACTGCCTGCTTGGCATGCACTATGACCCAGGTTCCATCTCTCCTACTGCGTTTTGTGCCCCCCCTCCACATCCAGCCAGCCACGGAAACCAGAAGTGTTAGCATATACCTACAATCCCAACATTGGGGAGGCTGAGATAAGAGGATCACTACAAGTCTGAGCTGTGTGAGGAAACCCTGTACCAAATAATATACAAATAAAAGATTTAAAAAATCAAAAGAGACTGGCCTTAATAAGATTATCAAAAAGGAAACTTTTCTGCACATACATATAGTTGGACTGGTTTTTTTGTTTGTGTTTGTTTTTGAGTGGAGGTTGGATTTTTTTTGTTGTTGTTGTTTGTTTTCTCATAGTACTGGAAATTAAACCTAGGGTCTACATACCAGCCCTTTTTTATTATTATTTTTAGAAATTTTGATACAGAGCCTCACTAATTTGCTAAGTTGCCCAGGCTGGATTCAAACTAGAAACCCTCCTGATTCATCCTCCTAGAGAACTGAGATCATGGGTTTGCACCATCATACCCGGATCATGTAGTAAGGATTTTAACCTTGCTCAGTGGGGATCTAGCCTTTGACTCTCATCCCTAGTGAGTAATCATTAATCCCTTGGAACATCAAGCTGATGATAGTCTTCTGCATGGAGTGAATGTGTGAACCACACTAGAATGTATACTGTGATTTGGGCCATGGTCACTCAGTCAGCTCACCCTGAGGGAGGGCTGGAGGCTGGGGTCAGCCAGACCATGGAGCCCAGTCAAGATGACACCAAGGTCTGGCCAGCCCCCCTGTTTACAAAACTCCATGAAAATGCCACATGGAATGGTGGCTGAGGGGGACTATGCTGTTCTTGGCTGTGTATAAGAACAAGAGTAGGAAAACCCGTTCCAGTTCCTCTGGGCCCTGCCCCGGCCCGCCTCTTCACCCGTCCTCAGTTTACCCCGTTGAAGGTGCTCAGCACTGGCCGAGTGGCCCCCTTCACATTTGGAAGTGACAATAGCCTTTTAAAATTGACCTTTCATCTGCTATAAAATCCGTCCACTATATTAAATATAGCCACAAAGACATCTGTTTTTAGGCATTCTACCCATCCTTCTAGAGAATTAGAAAGCCTGAGGGTGGTCGTCGTGGTTTTGCCTGGGGACCCCGACAGTGCAGTGATGACAGGGGGCTGAGGATCTCACTGTGCTCCTCACTGTGAGGCGGAAACGTACTATTTTATAGTCACTGTTGCTTTCAGTTGCTTTCTTCTCTATGTGAAAAGCTTGCTGGAAACAGCCTATTAGCCTTTTCCTTCTCCTGAACAGATCATTTGTCTTCTTAAAATGGAAAAGTTCATTCATATTACAGTGGCCCTGGCATGGAAGGACAGGGATTGAGATTCATGAAACATTTATTGGAGGCCCAGAAGGTGGTTTCACCTCAAAGTAAAGAACCTTCCTGCAGATTGAAAAAGACGGAAACTGTGACCAGATGCTTTATCACAGAGTAGAGGTCCTTGCTGAGAACTGAGCTGAGCTTGAAGGGAACAGCCCATCCTCGGTTTACCCCATTGAAGGTGCTCAGCACTGGCCGAGTGGCCCCCTTCACATTTGGAAGTGACAATAGCCTTTTAAAATTGACCTTGACCTGTCACCAGCCAAGCCTGGCTGCACCTGGACCACTCAGGAATGGGGTGCCCTCAGCCTTTTGGCTGTTTGGAGGCAGCCCTCACAGCCAACCATCCAGGCACCAGAAGTAGCCTGAAGGACCATCAAAGGAAGCACTTTACTCTGGTGGTGAGGAAACTGAACCTCAGGACCTAGTTGGTGCCATGAGCCCTGGCTCTGCCCTCCCCCAGTTAGCTGGGAGAAGAAGTGTCTTCTCTTCTGCTTTTCTGCTTCCTCTCAATTTTTAATGTAGACATTTTGTTGTTTTCGTAGGGAAAAATCTAAAATCATACATATGTATAAACATTGAAAAGTTTAATTCTAGTATGGCATGCCCCAGCATACCTCCCCTGTCCCAGTAACCCTTCTGCAAAAGTCCTCTGATTGTCACTATTCCTGGATCTTAACGTGAAGTTCTCAGAAGTGAACTGGGACATGGCTCAGCAGAAACAAGATAGAACCTGTATTTTCTGCATGATGACCTGGACAGGGGCTGATGTTGAGTCCAGGGATGTGGCGCAGAGCTGTGGGAAGCTTTGAACAGCGAGTTCACACTGTGGGAATGTTGGACTCTCCAGTTCTTTTTCATGTTATTTGCTAAGGTGTTCCTTCACTGTTAAAAATTTAAACCAAACCTGACACTGATCTTAGTGGCATTTCACTTGTTCATGGGTACAGATCACCAGGCCTGGCTGCCAAGCTTGTAAGTTGACTTTGGCTGTTGACATGCAAGCTTTTCTGACAACTCTGCACTCACTATCTGCAGATTTGACAATGGAGTCTTCTATTTCCAAGCATCAAGCATCAGAAACAGAATGGTCCATTCTCCGTAAGAATTTGTATCAATGTCTTAGAAAAACATTAAATGCTTTCTACAGATTCCTCTGAGGTATTATGGCACTTGGTGCCCTATCTAGGCAAGGATGGTATGAGTTTGCTATGACCTGCTCTTTTGGAATGAGCTCAAATTCTGAGCTTTTCCTGTGCCGCTGTTCTACTAGTCACAAACCAGGCATTCAGCCACCAATCCCAGTTTTCTGGAAGTCGTGTCAAGAAAACTGACAGTTTCTTTTTTCTTTCTTTTTTTTTTTTTTTTTTTTTTTTTTTTTTTTTTTTTTTTTTTTCTTTTTTGCAGTACCAGGGAGTGAACTCAGGACCTTGCTAACAGTTTCTTAGGCTCTACTACAACTTCTACTTCAACAATAAAGAATAAACAATAAAGAAATGCTTGCCTGATTTGCATCTTTACAATACTTCCTCAATTCTCTATAATACCACAAACTCAGGAAAAAAAAGCTCCAAGCACCCCCAGGAGTCCAGAGCATCTTCAGAGGGTCCCTCAGGAGGTGGCCTGGGTCAGGAAGCTGCAGTCCTGCTTGGCCTGAGTTGTGCTGTCAGCCGAAGGACAACACACGGTTGGGAGGTGGTGGGAAGTGCTGGTGCCTCCCATAACCTGTGCGGCTCTGGAGTGGCTCAGGGAGCCCCTGCAAATACAGGGCACCCTATGATAAGAAAGGAAAGAACTTTGAAATTTGTTTTCAGCGGCAATTTTGTAAGCAATAAAAATATCAGTCCAAGCCCATACAGGATTTTCAGGTTGATTCCTTCGGGATTTAGATTTAGGGTTTATGGCAACAAGACTCAACACATGCCAAGAAAATAGATCAGAGTTTGGGGAACAAAATCTGGGTGATGGGGGCTGCTGAAAAGAATGCAAAACTCCCTGAGTTGGCTTCTAAGAAGGCTGATGATGTTTCATGACTTCCAGAGAGATGCTCACTTGGCCCAGTGTTCCCTGAAGGCTACAGCTGAGAAGTAGGAACTGGGGTCTTCTCAGGTCACCTCTGTGGTGGGTTTGGAAACCAGGGCTCAGGTCTGCAGGGCAGCAGTGGGCTGGTATGGGCTGCTCCCCTGTGGGTCTGGGAGGGGGAAGAGGGCACAGGTGGCCAGGCCCTGGAGGGTACTCAGTCTGACCTCCATTGTCTACTGGAAGTGCCCAGGGGAGACGAGGACATGTTGTCCTCACCTCTTTTTGAGAGGTGAAGGGGTGATGGGGTGCTGGGGTGTGGTAAGAAGGGCAAACATGAGACTGTAGACCCCAGAGGACAGCATGAAACCAAAGAACACCTACCCAGTATCGTGCGGGGAAGAGCATAGGCTTCTCAATAGTGCCATGGGTAGCTCTTAGAGTGGTAGGTTAAACACCTGGCAGGGCACAGAGCCCTGCTGAGAGGCAGGCAGGCAGTCAGAGAAGGAAATGCTGACTACAGGCTGCAGAGAGCCACCTTGCTCCACAGGCAGAGCTTGGCCCCTGCTGCATTGTAACTCATGGTCACCAGCCATGTGAGGACCCTGTTCCCAAACTCAACCCAGGAATCTGTGAAAACACTGTCCTTGTGTACCTTACCCCTTACCCAGAAGGGTCTAGCTCTTAGTCAGACCAGGAAGCCCCAAATCCACCAGGTCCTCTGAACTGGGCCCATTGCCCTCTGCTCACACTGCTGTTCAGACACCTGCAGTTCTACAGCCCTGGCTTCTGGCCTCAGGCCCCTGACACTTGCACCTGGGGACAGGCTTGGGGACAGGCTCTGCAGGAGGAACAGGGCTGGTTCCAAGGCTGGCTCCAGGCCCCTGCTCTCACAGGGCCCTCAGGTAACACAGAGTCCCTCTTGGGACAAAAGTCCTGACTCCTCAAGCCTGGGTCTCTGCTGTATGAGTGAGCTCTTCAAGGGCTGAGTCCCTGTCTTTCACTCAATTCACAGATGTTTTCAACCAATATTTACAAACATTTGCCTATGTGGCTTTTGGTAAAGGAAATTTAATTATTTTGGGAACCTTTCGCACTTGTCCCTGTCAAGACTGGGTTGACCAGGTTTGTAGCAAAGAGATACCTTAATCACAACCCCTCCTCCCTTGCGGGATGGGGTTAACTGCAGGCAGTTTGGGGTCTGTGGTAGGATGTCCAATAGGAATGCTTTGGTTTAGGGTTTAGGCTTATATTTATGTGCTCAGCACTGCCTGCCTTGCATAGCCATCTCAGGCAGCTTCTCAGACTTCTCTTGCCCATTATGCTGGGCACCTCAAGGTCACAGTGCAGTTTCAGCCCTGCCAGGGCCCGAATGTGGGACCAGGACAGGAGTACAGGAAGTGGCCTACAAGCTGAAGAGATGGTGCCAGAGCGGGTCTTCTTGAAAGCAGAACAGAGACAGCAGCTGGCTAATCATAAAGACTAGGTTCCTGTATCAGGATATCGTGGCCCAGTGGATTCTTTAAGCTGGCACTCAGTTATGCTTTCTGGCTCTACTTTGAAATAGCTTTCTTTCTCTCCTTCTTTTTCTTAAAGAGGCCCTGTGTGATCATCTAAAGTGCAAATCTGGGGACCCTATGTGGACAGCCCTGGTTCATCTACACAGGCTCTCTCCAGCATCCACCATGCAGCAGTGAGCAGAAAAGACCAGCGCAGTGCCTAACCAGTGCTTCATATATACTGGCCTGGACCCAGCTGCACCCTAGAAGAGCCCAGGTTTCAGGGAAGTCCAGGCTGGTCCTCGCAGCAGGTCTGGGCTGCTTGCCAGGTTTCTGAACTATCCCCTGGCCGCTGGAGATAGGGTTAGAGTGTGCTCTGGGGTTGGACTCTGCTCTGCAGGGCAGGAAGATAAGGCCTCTCTCCAGGCTTTAATGACAAGTGTGAGCTGGCGTCCCGCAGGCTAAGCTACACAGCAGCACCCTTGGCCTGTGCTGCATACTGAGAGGTGAGCTGTAGACTGCATGCTCATGTCAAAGGCACAGGCTGGAGCCTTGTCCAGGGTGATAGTGTTAGCAGGTGGGGCCTCTGGCCGGTGGTGGGAACCCTGAAGAAGAGCCTCATGGATGGGAAAGACACCGAAGGGAGCTGTCCAACCCTTGGTGTGGCAGGACACTGTGAGGCACCTGCTAGGAGGCAGAGAAAGAACCCTCATCAGGCACCAAATCTGTTACTATCTTGACCTTGGACTTCCAGCTTTCAGAACTGTAAGCAATAAGTGTTTGTTGTTCATAAGTTGCCCAGTGTATGGTGTTTTGTTACAGGAGCTTGAATGGACTGACAATGGCCTTTTGTGTTTCTTAGCAAATACTCATCTTTAAAACACAAGGATTTCTGCCCCAGTAAAAGCAATCAATCACTCCTATCCAGCAGGGATGGTACTGTCAGTTTGCTAATTAGAAGGTAGAGTCAGCCCACTGGGCCAGCTGGGGTCCCCAGGAAGTGTTTATCAGCCAGGTAGCATTACAAAGGCCCCACAGGCCAGTGTGTGGGGTAGGAAGGAGTGCAAAACATGAAGGACAGGTGCCACAAAGGAGGCAAAAGAGCTCAGGGCCCCTCCATGCACTTCACCTTTGCATCATGTCCTATCTCTAGAAAGAACTGGGTCTGCCTGCCCCTCAGTGACCAACTGGCCACCTTTGCTCAGGCCTCTGTAGGGGCAGATAAGGTAGCTAAAACAGAATCCTCTGCACCTGGCTGGCCTAAGAGCTACCTGCTAAGGGGGCAGGGGAGATAGCTCCATGGCACAAATGCCTGCCTGGCAAGTGCAAGGTCATGAGTTCAAACTCTGGTCCTGAAAAAAAAAAAAAAAAGAAGAAGAGCTACCTGCCAATCCCCTGGCCTGACCACAGCTGACAGAACCCAGGCCCCACCCACTGCACCTTCAGGGACACAGCCACCAGAGCAGGGCCAGTCTGCTTTTAAGCTAATTTTTAAAAATATTATAAAGGTAATAGTCATTTCATAAACTGTAGGAAACTAGAAAAATTCTACGGAAAGTGCGCATTTATAGTCTTTCATTTGGATGCAATGTCCACAATGATTTCTTAGTGCCTACAGGAGATGGATGATTCCAGATACTCTGCAGAAACCAAATTCAGTAAAAACTCAAGCCCCTTCCATAAAATGGTGTGGTATGTGTACATAACCTATGTACATTCACTATTTATTTGTTTATTTTGGTTTTTTGAGATAGTGTTTGACTACATAGTACAGGCTGGACTTTAACTTGCTATGTAGCCCTAGCTGGCCTCGAACCCTTGGTGCTCCTCCTGCCTTGGCCTCCTGAGTCCACCACCATGCCCTACTCTACTTGTATATCTTAAATCATTCCTAGACTACTTTTAATTTAATGTACTGTTCAGGCCATGTAAATAGTCATTGTGCTGTATTGTTTAGAGAATAACAATAAGAAAAGCATTCAGTTTTTAAAAACTATTTTCAGTCCACAGTTGGTGGAACTGCTGATGTGGAGTCTGCAGACAGAAGGGCTGTACTCGTCTATGTCTTGAAAAAACAAGGTTGGGGCCATACGCGGTGAGATGCGCCTGGTCAGTGCTCTACCTGCCTGGCCTCCTGAGTGAACTTTGTACACTGGGTCCTGTAATTCCAGGATGTTGATCCGCAATACTTTACTTCTCCCAAAGCCAAACTCTTGCCAGGGAAGCCCTTAGTTTACAAGATATTAAGTGCTGAGTGTTGAAGAACTTATTTTAGAGTCAAGACTAAAAATTTGACTCTGCTTTTAATTTTTGAACTACACTCAAAGGTAGAAAGAAATGGGAGGAACAAAAGTGATCAGCTAATAGGTGAAAAATTTTCCTACCGTGTTATGATAAGTATATCTAATAAGGCTCAGGAACTGTTCAGCAATGAAGAGAAAGAAGAAAGAAAGAAAGAAAGAAAGAAAGAAAGAAAGAAAGAAAGAAAGAAAGAAAGAAAGAGAGAGAGAGAGAGAGAGAGAGAAAGCAGTGAGCAGTGTCATCAGTCTATATCCCTCAGCTACTCAGGAGGTTAAAGCAAAAAGATCACAAGTTCAAGGCTAGCCTGGGCAATGTACCTCAATTTTGATCCTATATCAAAATAAAAACCATAAAAGATCAGGCAGGGTAGCTCAGTGCAAAGGCCCTGGATTCAATCTCTAGAATCACAAAAACATGAAAATAAAATTAGAAGAGAAGGTAGGGATGTGTGTTCCTGGGTTCAAAAAAGATTGAGAAGCCAAGCCCCCTGCACTGCAGACTCCACAGCCTTCTCCCACACATGGCCTCACTCTCATGAGTGAGAATGTTTCTGAGCATTGGTTTATTTTCCCCATGGAACCCCAAAAAGCTTCTTAAAAGACTCCTCTTTAAAAGGAGTTTCTTTCTTTCTTTTTATTCTTAAGTTGAGAAGGACTTTTTTTTTTGGCTGTCTCAGGCTGCCTTAAGGGCAGGTCTGGTAAGGCTTGTGGAGCTGGGGATAGAACCCCAGTCCCCTGTGCCTGTGTTTGCCCGAGCAGACACTTAAACAACTGAGCTAAACTGCACGCCTCCTGGAGTTTCTTTTATTCAGGAGTGGAAGACGTTTTCCTCTCATTGACTGCTAGAAACAGGAGGCCCCTCAGGCAGGCCAAGCGGAAGCACAGGGCAACAGGGGGTGCAGGGAGGGTGCTATATGGGAAGGTTTCCAAGGAAGGAACAAGGAATGGTGAGGTGGGCAGCAGGCTGGGGATCTGCAAATTTGAGTCCCCTGAGACATCCCCAGCTGTCTGTACCTGAGGTTATTAGAACAGGTGCTGAGTGGTCCAGGTGACAACCAGGGTAGCCTTTGCTCTCTCTAAATTGATAGCCAAAAAGGACATCTTTCAGGCTCAGTAAGCCCCAACATTTCCAAGCACTAGAACAAATGATAATATTAATAATCAGTAAAAAATTAAACCTGCTGGTATCTGTCTCTGAATACAAGCAGCCTGCAAGCTCAGAACCAAATGTGGTGTCCACTTCACCACCTCGAGGTGGTGTCTCCCACCTGCTCCGTCTCAGCTTTCGAGCCCTCACTGTACAGGCTTCTTCATTTGTCTATATGTCTTCTTTTACCACCTTCAAAACAATCCTAAATCCTTCCTGGGACAAGACTGTGAGGAGGAGGTGGGGTGGAGACATGGCAGTGTCCTCATGGGACCTGCATGTGGGGAAGGAGAGCTCACAAGAGCTTTGCAAGAACAGTCACAAACCCCGCAGCACCGAGTCCCGTGAAAGAGAACTCATGAATGCCTACATGAGGCGCTTGCTGTTTGCGCCTGTGGCCTCCCTCAAGAGGTCCTTGTTATGCACTAAAGCCAAAATGACCCTGCAGTGGGGTTCAGAGAGTTTGGGGATGAAGAGGGCCTCTCATCCTATAGAAATCTCCCGTGCAGCAACAGCCAGCAGCTATCTTGGTCTGTCTGGTCTCCTACAATGGAATGCCACAAACCGTGGTTCATAAACAACAGACAGTTCTTTCTGGCCGTGTGAAAGGCCTGATGTCAAGGATCCAAGGTGTCAGGTTCTGTGTCTGGTGAGGGCTACCCTCTGGTCAGCAGACGGCATCTGCTCCCTGCATCTCACACAGTGAAGAGACAGAGAGCAAGACGTGCGCCCCTTCGGCAGGCGCCTGCCCTCCCAAGCGGTGCTCCCGCCTGACCTGGTCCCCTCCAAAAGGGCCCCCAGATCTTCACCCTGGTGATTAGCATGTGAATTTGAGGAGATACAGACATCCAGCCCAAAACACTTTTTTTTAAATGTCTGTCAAGGAAACAGTCAGAGACAATAGCTATCTCTAAAAAAAAAAAAAAAAATATATATATATATATATATATATATATATATATATATATGCAAGAAAACCAGTCATCAATAAATAAAAAATCCAAAATTTTTTTTCTAATGATCACCAGTACTGTTTAAGAGGCCTAGTAACACAACCATATATAATTTTTTTAAAGAAGAAATTAATAGCAGAACTCAGATACCAGCCATACAGAATAAGGCCTGGGAAGCCATGAGAGTCCGTATTGGGCTGTTACCTCCAGGTTTGGTCTCTCATTCTCTTCAGATCCAGAGCCTTGCTGGATAGCAGCTCCTTCATTTTCTTTCTTTTTATTTTAAAGAGAAAAAAAACTAAAATGAAATTCCAAAAGAAGATAATAGAAGAGTAACAATGGCTAATACACTGCATATTGTTACCTTTAAACTAGTTACTCAAAGTAAAAGATATATACTTTTTTACGAATTTAAGACAGAGTCTACAGGGTATTCAGGGTCTCACTATGTAAACTGGACTCACAGTGATCCTCCTATTTTCAGCCTCCCAAGCACTGGGATTACAGGTGCGCACTACCATGCCCAGTCTCAATGACTATCTCAGAGCGCTCCTAGGCAGGACGAGCATGGCAGGTCCAGAACCCTGGTGTGGTAGTTGATACACTGTGTCAACTTGAGGAAGCTTGGCTAGATCGGCTCTGCTAGCTCTGGGCTGTGTGGCCCCCATCCTGCAAGATGTGGAGGGCCTGCCCTGGGCTGTGATTGGTTCCACCCTAGGGCAAGATGGGCCACCTCAGAGTGACTCAGCACAAAAAGTATATAAAAATGAGTTGAGGAAGACTTTGTGGTGGCCCTGCCCTGCCCTGCCCGCTTCCTTGGAGAAGTCCTGGTCTTTGGAGGAATTTGATCTTTGTAGACACATCACTTTGGAGGAGTTCCGATCTTCACAGTGGAGCACCTTACAGTGGAGCGCCTCACAGTGGAGCGCCTCACAGTGGAGCGCCTCACAGTGGAGCGCCTCACAGTGGAGCACCTCACAGTGGAGCGCCGGCGCAGAATTTGTAAAAGAGAGGCTTGATGGATGCCACAGCTGCTGCTCCTCCTCTGCTCTTCATTGTTTTCTGCCACCAAAAACTGCTGTCCTTTGCCTTGGAGCCAGCAGAGTATGAACTGAAACCTCCACAAACTGTGAGCTAAATAAACCTTTCCTTCCTTCATTTTGAGTGTCAGGTATTTGTCCCAGCAATGAGTAAAAAGTAAGACACCTGGCCTCTGCACTCTACCTAAGCAGAGCTATCTGGTCTGCTGAGCTATCTGACTGGCCCTCTCTTAACTATTGTGTGTTGTATGTGTGTGTGTGTGTGTGTGTGTGTTGTGTGTGTGTGTGTCTGTAATTTTTTAATTTTTACTTTTCCCATCCTCCTTTACTTTCTTGAAAAGAAACAACACCTAGACACTATATTCTACCAACATGTATGGCTGAAACTTATCTACATACTTAGGCATCTGTAACACAAAGGAGAAAGGGATGCAACTTGTGATGCAGCTGTGTTATGGGAGTGGTAGGATTTGCTGAGCTGCCTCGACCTGTGCAGGCAGTGAGGTCTTGAGAGGGGGCAACGGGAGATTAAGAAAAACCGTAAGCACATACTGAGAGGAAATCTGGGACCTGACTTCTCTATTAGAGAGGCAGTGACAACCCAGCATAGTCTGTGTCTGTATGCACCATAAAAAGGGAGGACACACCCAATGGTGTGTGTGTATGTGTGTGTGTTTGTGTGTGTGTGTAAGGTCTCAGTGTTGTACTGAGAACACTGAAAATGAAACATTCTCAGAGCTCTCTATGCTGTAGTCAATAGGCAAGAGCATCAAGGCCGACAGCTGCTGGCCTGAACTTGCTCGGGTCCCAACAACTTGCTTACATGGCCCCATTCTGGAGTTCTGTGTCTTAGGGGCTGGCCTTGCTCTAACTCTAAATGTGTGGTTGATCTCCAGCAAAGCTGCTTCCCACAGTGAGCTACATGCTGAGAAGGTGGCAGGTAAGGGACATCTGGTGCTACCAGTGTTACATGGATGCAAGAATTTTTAAGCTGGGCATGGTGACACACACTTGTAATCTCAGCACTCAGGAGGCTGAGACAGGAGCATCTCCTCACATACTTATGCAGTACAGGGACCAAGCTGCTTCTGTCTAAGTCTAGATTCTCAGGAAGTGCTCAAGATGTATTATTTTGGGACCAGAACTAGACAGAGAGACGGTTGTTTTTTGTTTCACATGGAGACACAAACTGCTTTTCCTCCCTGTGTGTGATCAGCACACTTGTGGGGGGTGGCATGACGCTCAGCCATGTGCTGGTTTCCATGTGATGACTCATCTGTTTACATCTTTCCCCTTTCTTCCTCATTGCAGCATCACTTCAGGCCCTTCCTGCCAAATCAAACCAAAATCATATCACTCCCGAGAGCATACAGTTTTCTTCTGCTCAGATCAAGAAGCTGTGGGGATACAAGGAGAGGTGGCTGTGAGAACATGATGTGGGCTCAGTTCACACTGAAGAGATCAAGAGTTCAGAGGTTGCTGGATTCTTTTCTCTCCTACCTGCACCTGCCCTGAGAGAAATGAGTCACTGCATCTGATCCTAATGGAACAGAAGCACATTCAAAGCCTTCCCCTCAGCGCCTATAAATCTTCATCACTACAGAAGTGGGCACAGAGCAAAGCTCAGCCTTGGCTTTCACCTCTGAACCGGGGACCACACCCCACACCAGAGGCGGGTTCCTCAGGCTTCACCTTTCTTCACCTAGTACGAATGATGCTAAGTCCTTTCTGAACAAGACTGTGAGGAGGCAGTGGGATGGGATTTTGTTTGCAAGCTTCTGTTTTCCAAGTAAAGTAATAAAGGCATTGAAATCTTGTGAGGACTCAGAGCAAGATGCCAGATGTGGTGGCGTGTGCCTCGAAGCCCAGCACTCTGGAAGGCTGAGTCAGTAGAATCCCAAGTTGGAAGCCAGTCTGGGCAATTTAGCAAGATCCTGTCTCAAAATTTAAAACAAAGCAAAAGTCAGCCCTGAGGTCTTAGCTCAGTGCAAAGGCTTCAGGTTCCATTCTCAGTAACATAGAAATACACACCAAAAATAACAATTAAAAAATCACACCAGCCCAAGCCCTCATGTTGTGACACAGATTTGAAACACTGAACTGCTGAAATCTAAGCTGTTCTAGCATCTGTGCATCTACTAAGGACACGTGGGTGCCCAGTCCTTTCCTAGGGGAGGGGTTAGTGGCAGTTAGGGCTCTAACAGTGGGTGTGGGCAAAGTGGAACTTCCCTGGCTCTGAGACCACTGGTCTAAACCAGGTGAATTTTTAAGCAGGAAGAGGGGTACTAGAGATTGAACCCAGGACTTTCGACAGTAAGCTACAACTCCAGCCCTTGTTACATTTTACTGTGAAACAATGTCTCACTAAGTTGTCTCAGCTGGGTTCAAACCTCTGATCCTCCCAGAGTTCTAGGATAACAGCCATGTATCACCACGCCCAGGCCAGGTAAAAATGTTTTGTCCTAGGGCTGTCTGTTTTCCCCTCCCTCCTGAGAGTGAAACCCCCTTGACCATGTCCGTCCTGGGACTCACTTTCCCCAGCCCTGGTTCCCAAGCTCAGGAGCAGGTCCTTGACTCTGGCCAGGTTTTCTTGCTCCTGGAGTTGCTCAAAGAGAGCTGTGCTTTGGAACAAATACTAGTCTTGTCTGCAAGTGCAAGTTTGGAGCTAAGGCTGTCTTTCTCTAAGGGAGGTCAGGGGAACCAGAAAGCCACTTGCCAGAAGGGAAGAACACAACAAGTGCTCCAAGAGGCTGGCACCAGCCACAGGGAGGGCCGAGCCTCTGTGTCCGCCCACTTCTCCAGAGGTCACTGCACCTCCACACCTTGCCAGGCTCCAGCACCTGCTCAGCATGGGCCAGTGGGCCACTTCTCACTTGCCACCGTGTCTCTTAGAGCAGCCAAAACTTCTAAATGCTACTTTTATTGCCAAAAGCATTCCCCATCATCCAAAGGCACTTCTTAGAACACATTCAGGAATGCTAATTTCCTTTGGATTAGAAACAAATGCAATAGTTGGGTGTATGTGCTTGGTGCTAAGCCAAACTCGAATTCAAGTTCCAGCTCTTCACATAGTGCTTGTTGAGGCCAAAGCAGTTTCTAGACCTTTCTTAGCCTTGTCTTTCCATGTGCAACATGGAACTGACAGTCACACTGACCCCCATGGGCTGCCTTGAAATGCAAGTTTCACAGAGGATAGGAGATATATCTCTATTTATATAGAAAGACATTCACAAGCACCTCACTTATCTTTGACAGTCACAAACTCAGAGGCTTAAAAAGCAAATTCCCCACCTCACATCCCCAGAGGTCAGACATCTGAAGGAGGCCTCAGAGCGAGCTCTTGGCCAGGCTTTATTGTCCCTCAGAGGCCACCTGTGCTCCTGGCTCACAGATCCCTGTGACTCTCATCTTCCCATGACTCCCTGCTTTAGAGGACCTGTGATGCCAAGCCTCCTCTGGGCTCCAGGTTGTGTCCTCTGCAGGAGCGCAGACCAGCGCCATGGGCCTGTCCCACTCAGGAAGGGGAGCCCCAGGCATCAGCAGAGCAGAGCTGGGACCCTGTCCAGCAGATGTGCTGGCATGAGCACCTGGAATTGCTGCAGCCCTACAGTTAGAGAAAAGGGTGAGAACAGTGGCCAGAGACCAGACAGCGACACAGCCCAGGAGACAGGGCCACCAGGAAGTTGGCATGGCCTTGCTCCCTATCAGAGCTAACTCTGGAGAGTCGGGTGTCACTGAGTCTGTGTACAGTCACATGATGGCTAACAACAGAGAAAACAGAAGATCATTGTGCTTGGTGTCAGCAGATGTCATGGAGTCCTGTAGCTGCCTACAGTGGAGCTGAGCTGACTTCATTCCACCTGTGGAAACCCAGAATCCTTGTCCCATGCTTAGGACTGAAGCCCGTTTCGCATTCACATTTGCCTCTGAGAAAGTACAGTGCTAGATCCACTTGATGTTCATGGGTCCTTTAAAAACTGTCCAAAAGCACTTCGTGGTATTAGATGTGTCAGAGACATCAACACAAGCTCACGGTTCACTGAACACATGCAGATGCCAAGAGGGATCAGCAGTCAGATAGGGGTGCACACACAAGTAGCACACACCCAGGTCTCCCAGCCACCTGCAGAGAGTGCCCAGAAGTGACCCCAACCCTCACGCAACAAGCACCTACTCCCTAGGTGTTGGCTTCTCAGCACTGCATTGTGATACTGGGACTAGACTTTTGAAGAAATGGTTGATTCCAAGCAGAAAATGAGAGCAGAAGCCAGGGAACAGTGCAGTATCCAAATGCAGGGAAGTGCTCTGTAACAAAAGGACCACAGGAGCCAGCCCCAAAGGGCTGCTGATGGCCAGATGTGGAGTAACTTAAGCATAAAATAAGTATAATAGCATTGGTCTATAGCCCAATGTGTAAAATAAATATGGGTAAATCCAGATGACTTGGGTTATGTTTGAATAAGAGGGCCTCTTTCAGAGATTTAAATGGTCATGTGACAATCCGCACTCCAGAGGTGGAGCTTAATTTCCAGACATGGGCCCCAGAGGAAACTATAGGGAAAGTGAAAAGGGTACCTTAGGAGGATCCCTGGCAGACATCCCCTCCACCAAGGATGAGCTGTGGCATCAGAAGGGATGCCACAGACCAGCTTGAAGGGAACACAGGGCACTTGCTTCCTTTGTATTCTTTCCAGAAACCCACAGTCCCAATCTGATGGTGAAGAAAAAAGAAAAATCAGAGAAACCCAAGTAGGAGAATATTCTACAAAATACCTGACTGAGTCTCTCCAAAGCTGTCAAGGTCATAAAAAGCAAGAGAAGATTCAGAAATGATCACAGCCCAGAGGAGCATGAGAAACCAGGATGACCAAGATGATCAAATATGGTGCTTTGGATGGAGCCCTGGGACAGACGCATGTGGCGAATGCCCACGAGGTTGGGAGAACAGGTGTATTTCACATCGTGAGTGGAGTGCCACATGCTTCTGACCTTTGGAAAGGGTCTGCTTCCTCCCAGCCAGTTTTGGGCGTTGCACATGCTGAGGCCTTGGCCTTCCTTCATGACCCTCCTGCCAGGCCACGGACAAAGGGCCACAACAACTTCTCATGGGGCCGTGGTCATGGCCTACAGCTGTGCTCCCTCTGCAATGAAGTCCTACAGGAGGATTCAGGTTATAGAACAGCCAGCACTAAGTCCACGGTGCCCTTCTAGGGATTTTGAGGTCTTCTAGGACCCATAAAGTAGCTTTCAGGAACCAATTACCAGGAGCACAGAGAGACTTTGGTGACAATACAGGTGCTCCCAACACAGATGTGAAGATGAAACTAGGGCATGTGGAACCACGCTGTGCTGGAAGGCTGCAGAGGACACTGCAGGCCTGGGCCATTGCTGTACAGGGTGATCCTCTCCAAATGCCGGAGCCTTCCAAGTCCTTCCAGGTCCCTACATGCTGTATGCAGCTCCCTGCCTCTCACATATGATCTTCCCAGAGCAAGAGCACTCACCCCAGCTAACTTGCTTCCCAGGCCTGGCCCAGCAGGCACAGGGGATGCCCAGATGGTCCCTGTCAGCTTTGCCCTGGCAGACTGACTCAGACAGGGGGCCTGGTGCCATGGACAGACACTTCCTTTTGGACAGTGCAAACAGTGAAGGGGTAGGGATCCCATTGCCCAAAAGTCCTTGCCACTTTCCATTACCAAAGCCTTGCGTACTCCATTGATCGCTGTCACATAGATATGTGGGACAGGTAGGCTGTCCAAGACCCCTGACCCATCAGTATGAGCTGGAGTGAGTTTCTCCAGGTGCAGTGCCTCACAGTTTCATTCCTATTTGGGCTATAACATTAACCACCCTAGTAAACACATTACCAAAGTGGAAGTGAGTGAGTCTGGCCAACCAAGAACAAGTGAATTCACAGAATACAAGAGCCACAGATGTAGTGGGAGCAGCTGAGCAAGGCAGGCTTATGACTGAGTCTCAGGAATATCAGGAAACAGCCTCAAGACACCTCTGTGTTTGGCCAGAAAAGGCCTCCAGCCTGGTGTCCCTAATGGACTGGGGACCCCTAACTACACTCTCCACACAAACACACCCCATATGTCCACAGCCCACCAGGCTGTAGCGTCGTAGGACCTAATAATACACACAAATCAGAAGTCAGCCTGCAGGCTCTGGCCATGCAAGGAGAGAGCTGGTGCCTGCCCTGGCCTGTCCCCACTGGCCTTGCCCTAAAGCAGCAGGCTGCCTGGCCAGCAGCACCTATATTGAGAGGATGAGCATGCTGGGCGGAATGGCAGGCATGTGCCCAGCTGTCTCAGCGAGCCCTGCCCAATGGCCCAGCAGAGAAGCTGCTGCCCACAACAACACAGAAGAGCTGTCCAGGATCCACTCAGGTACTCCAACCTGCTCAGGACTGGGAAGTTGTGCACAGCTGTGACAAACAGCAGGAGCCAGAACCTGAGGATGTCACCTGGAAGAGACAGAGTTAACCTGTCCCAGCTAGCTCCCACCCCCAGCACACACCCCAGGCTTGCCTGGCTTGGGAGAAGCAGTTTCTTCTTGATATAGCAGTAGTGACGACTGTGATCTGCCCTCAGCCTTGTTTCTTGACTCTGATAAGAGCAACCCTCTACTTCTTACCTGGCAAGAAGCTCCCAGAGAGAACACCTGGCCCCCAGCCCTAGCCCACGATGGCAGCGACATCACCTGCTGTACTGCATGGCCCCCTTTAAAAGGGAAGCTTGGGCTCAAGGTAACAAGACCCAGGTGAGAGATTGGTGCCTGAAGGGAGGTATCCTGTGAGTCAAGGGAGGACACTCTGCCACCAGGGCAGGTACACAGCTAAGTCAGGGAACCTGAACCCTGAGGACTAGTAGGGAGGAGCCTTGGTCCAGGTACCCAAGGCACCAAAGACATTTCCAGAAGGGCTAGGCTCCTACGATGGTGCACAAAGCAGGCCCAGGGGTGGAGGAGGTGTGGAGAGAGAGCATGGCTATGTGTAGTGAGCCACCTGGCCCTGGGCCTTCTGTGGGGCTTGCAGACTCTTCTCCCTCCCAGAGCATGAGACACCCTTGGAGGTACTCACCAGCAACCTGTATTTAAAGCTGTGCTTACTTGTCCAAGGATGGGTGCAGAAAGAGAACAGGTCATTTATCAGTGTCCCTCTGCGTCCTTCAGGGTCAGGCCAAGTGTAAGGGGGGACAGCACCAGGAGTCTCCAGAAGAGGAGGCCCTCGCTCAGTGGGTAGGGCAGTCACAGGCCTGGCTCTGGACTCCCAGGGGTAGCTGAGGCCCAGGCTCTGCCAGAGAGTATGGGCTTGCCACAGGAAACCCTACAACATTTCTGAATGTAGAGGCCCCGCCTCTTCTCCATCAGACCACAGCTGCAAGATAGCAACAGGGGATGCCATCCTGGGGACACAGGGGCACGCTCTGGCTGTGACTGTCATGGCTCCCAAAATCATAGTCAGAAAGGACCTGCATGCTCCCAGTTCACCCAAGTGCCTCCCAGGAGAAGATGAGACCCTAGGCCTGCCTCCTCTGACTACCCATGAGGCCCCAGAACCCACACAAGCCACACCCACATTACAACACAGTATGAAGAATAACAGGACAGTAAGGGGGTTCCAGTCTGGATGTGTGTGGCCACATAGCCTGCCAGGAGGACACGGTGTCATCTTAGAGAGTCCCAAAGTCTTCTTAGCCCACAGGGACTTTAGTTTCTGAATAAAGGAAAGAGCCAGCATCTCTTGCCCTTGAACCATTCAATGACTTTGGAAAGTCTTTTGTACCCATCACAGCCAAGAAAGGCCAATGCTTGCTCCCCAGGAAGCTGTGCGGTAGTGCATTGATTGATACACCTAGGAGGGGGCCACCAGAGATTCACAGCTCGACCTCACCCTGAGTTCCCCGGAATACTACATTTCCCTCACACACAAAAGCAGGCACAGAATGCCCCACACAGATAAGGAAATAGAGGCTCAGCAACACAGAATGCTTGGCACAAGGTAACACCATTCGCAGAATGGCAACCCCAGGAACTGGCACTGTAGTACACATTTGTGATTCCAGCATCCATGAGGCTGAAGCAGGAGAATGGCGAGTTTGAGGTCATCTACATAATGAGACCCTATTTCCAGAAACTAAAAGTAAACAAAGCCATGTTGGGGCATCTGACTGTGGATTTGAGTCTCCTGCGTGTGCTTCTGGGAGTCCACCACACACACTGAGGTGCATTTAGGAGTCTGGTCATGTGAGTGACCATCACGGCCCATGAGAGAGCACAGCTGCTGTCCTGCAGCTGCCATGGTGTCCGAGCTGGTGGCAGTGGCTGTTGGGCTCTCCATGCCCCCCCCCCCCGCCCCACTGGCCCCTTGCCCTGCACCACAGCGCTTAGCTCACCATGCCTAGTGATTAATAGGAAAAGAGTTCCCAGGGAGAGAGGATCGCTTTGTAATTCCTATTTAGGCTTCTATATCATCCTCTCTGTCCTCATCCTCCACCATCAGATTCCCCCTGCCAGCTGGAAGGCTTATTGAACAGTCAGATATGAGCAGGCGCTGATATAAAAATAGAGGCAGGACGTGGGAGCTGGCACTGTGGGTGACTCACCGCGCAGCGGGCAGGCGCAGGGCTGTGCAGCAGCTGCAGCATCTCCTCCCCTGCCTCCCTCTTCTTTCTCTACTGCTCCCGGTGCTGGTACCGTGCCCCCCAGCCCTACCCCACTTCCCAACACAGCATAGGACCCAGAGCAGATGCTGAGATAAGCAGGGTTGGCTGAGGCCAGTTTCTCTGGACATTTACCTTTACCATCCTCCCAATGCCCATTAGTGCATGAGGTAGGAGGAGACCAAAATAGCAAAACCTCATTTTCCTGAAGGCTTTGGAAGTTTTCTATAGAACATTGAATGATCTCCATGCCAGCCACAGAACCCCAGTAGATTGAAAGGAAGTTGGTACTTAGGCTGCACCCTCATCCCAGGTCCAGGCTGCACCCCCAGCTCAGGGCCCAGGTTCCACCCTCATCCCAGGCCTCAAACTGTACTCCATCCCAGGACCTCCTCTCCCTGGGTCAGGTCCACACCATTGCTTTTGCTGCTGTCTGACACATACCCACTCCCACAATGGGCTGTAGGCTCCCTGAAGCTGGCACCCTGATTCTTCTCACTCACCACTGTATCTCCTGCACACTATAGGTGCTCAGCGAGTGTTTGTTAAATAAATGGGAGTGATGTGGTCCTGGATCTCACTGGAAAATGAGCGAAACAATAATTATGACTAGATTTTGCGTGTCCTGACTTCCCAGCCTGGGAAGAGCCATCTTTCTAGGGACCCAAAGAGCTCATAGATCACACACTCTAGATCTGACCACCCCTAAAAAGCCTCACCTATGACCAAAGGAGGCTTTGGGGAGTCATCCAGACACAAGCCATAATACCAGTCGTCTGTTGATGGAAAGGTAGGCTGTTTCCAAGATTTAGCTCTTCTAAGCCTGGGTACACATGTCTCACTGTAGTATGTGGTCTTTCACTCTTTCGGGAACATACCTAGAAGAATAGCTTGGTAAAGCAGAATTTCTAGTTTTAGTTTTCTGTGGAATCCCCATGTGAATTTCCATAGTGGTTTTCTGAATTCACATTCCCACAAACAAGGCAGAAATTTCCTTTCTCTAGAAAACGAGGCAGTGGAGTGTCTGTCCATAAGGCAATCTTCCAGCACAACTATTTCTTTTTCCCAATAGTTGGAGGCTCCATTTTCCAGGAAACCTGGAGATAGATGTTTTGTGGTGTGCAGTGAGTGCTTATTCTGCCCTACAAAGATTAGTATCCTGGCCTGCATGGCAGCAGATGAGAGAGCAATTTCCTCAGAAGTGCAAATGCACAAGCCACTTGTGGCCCATTGCTAGCACCAGGAGTCTACACAGCAGAGGAAGGAAGTGAGTCAGTCTGGGCTTGCTCTTAAATAAAGCAGATAGAGTGGAAAAGAAGAAAGACGCTTCTCTGGCTGGACTCCACAGTGTGTGTTCTCTTCCTCCCAGTTGCCCTGTGGAAAATACAGGGCAGGGACTGGGTACAGAGGGCAAAGGTCACTCTAGGTGCATTGTGGCTGGGAGTCTCTTGGGCCTAACCCCTGATCTGGCCTAAGTCAGTGCCTGCTAGGCCTGTAGGAGTGAGACATTTCAAGTGATCTCTGAAGTGCTGGTTCAGCTTTCTGAGCCCAGGTCTGCAAAGCCAGGCCGGTAGGAAGGGAGACACAAGCTTTCCACCCCATGGGGAGGGACTCTGGGAACCACACAGATGTGTTGGGCCTCAATGGCCTGGGGTCCTGTTTTCCCCTGGCCCTGCGCTGGGTGGACATGAGAGACTGAAACAAAACCCAGAGAAAATCCAGATTCCAGACACAGGGATGAGGCACCCAGAACCTTTTTTTGTTGTTGTTCTTCTTTATTTTCTGTTTCGTTCTCTGAGATAAGGTCTCACTATGTCATTCAGGCTGGCCTTGGACTCATTATGTATGTAGCCCAGACTGGTCTCAAACTCACGGTAATCCTCTTATCTTAACCTCCCAGTGCTAGGACCACAGGCATGTGCCACCATGCCTGCCACATTTAAAGCATTTAAAGAGAAGTCTGAACTCATCTTCTTGTCCACAGATGCTTTTTAGCGCTTGTAGTCCAAGAGAGGTTCAGTAAACAAGCACTGATAGGAAGGAGCTGGGCTGCAAATAGCCTGCTCAGAAGAGGATGGCAGAACATGGGGCCTTTCAGAACTTCTCAGGGAATGGGCAGGAGGAGAACTGAGCCCCTAACCCCCATCTCTGCTCAGGGCTTCTCCCCACTGCATGCCCTCCTGAGGAGTGTAGGGCAAACTGCCCTGGCCTGGAGGCCAGAGCTCAGTTCTTGACCCAGGTCCTCGTCCCACAGCACCCAGCCAATCCACAGGACTCTTAGCTGAGAACGAGAGCCAGGCTCTGCTCCTGGGTGGGTCTCCTATGCCTGACCGGAGCACAAGGCCACCTCTGGTCACCAGCAGGGCTATAAACCATCTCACCACTGGAAGCAGAACTCAGAGCTGCTGAATTAGGGGGTGATTTTCTGTTTATTTACCTTTTCACTTTAGTATTTTTTAATATTAATATCCTACACATTTGTTGGAAAATTAAATTGGAAGAAAGATGGATATATTGAGGGCAGAAAAAAAATCTCCTGTCATCATACCCTTGAGCTGTCATTATGATTTATCACTTTGTCCTATTTTCATTTGTCCCTTTTGCCCTATTTTCCCCTCATGGCCTAGCTGGTGCCTGTGGATGCAGGGGACATTTGTCAGCTGCAGGCTCTAGGGGCTCCTGGCCCCTCGGCCTCCCAGCTGTTGTCTGTCATTTGAGGACTTGTCAGACTCACTGCATGCATAGGCCCACGAAAAAATTGGAACGAAATTCCTCAGGCAAACTGCTTAGGCATTCCTAAGCAGTTTTTCAGAGATGGCAAATAGCAAATCTAGTAGATAGGGATGTTGAATGTTTTTTTTAGGAAATTAGAAGATTATGTTCCCTTTTTAAAAATGTATTTGGTACAGGGTTTCACTATGCAACTTGGACTCATAGTGATCCTCCTGTTTTCAGCCTCCCCAGTGCTGCGATTACAGGTGAGCACCACGATGCCAGGTGTAGGTGGCTGGCTCAGCATGCCTGGCAGCAGGGCTAGTGTGGCATATGGTGCCAGGGATTGAACCATGGTCCCTGTACTTACCTAAGCAGGCACTTAGTCTGCTGAGCCATCTCACCGGCCCTTGTTCCTTCTTTTTGTGTCTCAGTGTTAGGGACCATTTTCCTTGCCAGTATCCCCTACACAATACTAAGGAACAAGTGTAATGATTTTCCAAGGTTCCCTGGAGACTCCTCTCTGTCTTCTCTCAAAGTGATCTGACAAGCACACAAAGCACTTTTTGGTTCATATCACTATGAACACAGAACTCCTGGGAATATTATTTTTCTTTTCATGTGGCAGAGATATTTGTATATTCCTTGTTTGTTTTGTTTTGGTTCGGTTTGGTTTCTACGGACTCATTCCTTCCCACACAATACTATCCATAAAGAAACCCTTCCACGCCTAATGTAGATACTGGAATTAACCAAATACCTATAAACATAGGCTATTATGAAAGCATAGGAGATATAGAACACTAATAAAACAATATATGAAACACTAATAGAGATATTTATTTCTTTTTAGAAAAGCCAGGCAATTTTTAAATTTGGCACATCTCCAGTGAAATAACACAATTCTAATTTCTGTACATTTTTAACAAAAGAGTAACATCAAAGGAAGGCTTTAGCTATCACCTGGTGCTGAGGCAATTCTACCAGAGTGAGCTTAAGCATCTTTCAGTCCTGAAATACTGAGTCACTTCTTGAGTCGGATGGCAGCAGAGATAGAACATCAAATCCCTCCCACAGAACTTCCTTGAAGTCTCAATTATGTGACAGGGGTTCTGGTTTAGTATTAAACATTGCACTGGTGTTGGTGATGTGCACTTGTAATGCTAGCAATTTGGAGGCTGAGACAGGAGGATTACCTCAAATTCGAGGCCAGCCTAGGGTACGTGGTGAGTTCAAGGCTAGCCAGAACTACATAATGAGACCCTGTATCAAAAACAAAACAAAAAACTTCTGCCACAGCAACCAATGAAGAACAGTAGCCATGGTCCTCCGCTATCCCATGGCAGTGGGCCTCAACAAGGGCTACAAGGTGACTAAAAATGTGAGCAAACTGAGGCATAGCCACTGCCATGGATGCCTCACCAAACACACCAAATTCGTGCAGGACATGATCGAGAGGTGTGGGGCTTCCCCCACTATGAGTGGCGGGCCACGGAGCTGCTCAAGGTCTCCAAGAACAAACACACCCTCAAGTTCATCAAGAAAAGGGTGGGGATGCACATCTGCACCAAGAGGAAGTGTGAAGAGCTGAGCAACGTGCTGGCCACCATGAGGAAGGCAGCTGCCAAGAAGGACTGAGCCCCTCTGGAATAAAGCTTTGCAGAAAAAAGGAAAAAAAAGCAGTTGGGCATGCTGGCACCTGCCTGTAATCCCAGCACTCAGGGGCTGAGGCAGGAGGATCATTGCAAATTAGATACCAGCATGGGTTACAAAGTGAACTCAAGCCAGGCATGGTGGCACAAGCCTGTAATCCCAGCACTTGGGAGGCTGAGGCAGGAAGATCAGTGTGAGTTTGAGACCAGCCTGGGCTATAGAAAGTGAGCTCAAGGCCAGACTGAACCGCACAGTGAGAGAGACCCTGTCTCAAAAAGACAAAAAAAGAAGTATTTAACTTAAGAGTTAGCTAGCTCCTTTCTGCTGGTCACATGAATTATTCACACTATGTGTTTGTGTGTGTGTGTGTGTGTGTGTGTGTG